>JAIUZE010002140.1:0-134240 GCA_022085475.1 Heliosperma pusillum
CCTAGCCGGCGTGCATCTCACCTTCTAGAACTCATAG
The DNA here is from genome assembly GCA_022085475.1 of Heliosperma pusillum. Taxonomy (NCBI): domain Eukaryota; kingdom Viridiplantae; phylum Streptophyta; class Magnoliopsida; order Caryophyllales; family Caryophyllaceae; genus Heliosperma; species Heliosperma pusillum. The sequence continues at coordinate 38 of JAIUZE010002140.1, forward strand.
AATCATACATACATGAAAGACCAATACTTCTACAACCAGGCATAAGTTCTTAGCACCGTCAATAGTCATCTGTAACTCGAGGCTATACCACAAGGTAGGAAAACATCCTAGTCCTAGACTGATCAGACCTAGCGACAACAGCTATTCCCTTCCCCGTCTCATGACATAACCGTACACAAGACACTCTGCTAGGCGACCCCCTAAGCAGAGATGGCTAGTACTTAAGCTGGCTCCCTTCCCAAAGCGGAACTCTTAGGATGCCATGCCCCGACTTGGGGATAAGCCCCCCAGGCCCGTGACACAAAAGCTATTATCAAGCTGTTGAACTCCATATGCTCTTAAAGATAGTAGGCCTATCAATGTCATGGTCCAAGCTACTCATTTAGAATTAGAATGGTCAAGACGCCATATTCTCATAATTCTCTATGGGTACTTAGGCAACACGACACCAACCATATAATAAAACAGTCACGGGAAAAACATCCTATCATGTGACTAATTTCATATAAATAATAACCAAATATCATATCGCCTCATATCTACTAAGGCTAATTCAATAATCAAATAAAACCGTACTTGAAGACAAATCCCCGACCCGAGTCCCGCGACGGGTCATCAGTCAAATCGGGGCTGACTAGATCTTAGTTTGACCAAACCCGTTGGATCAAACCGGCTAGAAACAGAGTCTTTTCCACATAGACATAAAATCAACATATTCATTTCATGTAATTTTATTAAGACTTCTAACATGTGAATTATTCTATCATACCAAAACCCGTTTGACTAAAAGGATATTAAATTAAACTACGATCTCGTCTTATAATTTCTAACATGTGAGAAATAATAATTTAATGAAAAAAACCTTTTTAATTAAATATTTTACTTATTAATATTTCTCGCTTGCTAATTATTACAAAACGCGATAAAAATGACGATAACTCAAAAACCGTCACAAGTCCCAAAGTGGAACCCACGGGCTGAGTTGGGCCGGACCCCACATGGGCCTGGATGGGCCCCACGGCCTGTTTTGACAAAAATGGGCTGTTTTGATTAAACTTTCTAAAACCGATTTCTAATATTTTCCCGCATGCTTAACATATTTAACACCCGTCAAAACAACAACATAACAATCAAACATCGACACAACCCAAAGACCAAAACCCGGACCCACCATGGACCAACCCAGACCGGGTCTGAACCGGCCTGGACCGTCTGGTTTGGTCCGGTTTTGGGTGCCACCCACACGGTTCCCAAACATCAACAACTACCCAAATATTTCCACATGTTTGAAAAAAAAACTCAAACACTATGTTAACAACCAATCGAACCATCAATCATACAAAAAATCTTATTATGAATAATCATCAAAAAAATTCCTCAAGAACACGAACATATAAAATGTTTCCTAAACCACGATAAAAAATCAAACTTAAATTAAAAATCAATCAAAATTCATCAAGACACTAAACCTAAATTAAATTTCCGAACACCCGAAAAATCAAATAACTTAATAAAATCATCAAATGTCTCAACATGATAAAAACAACTCCTTATCTATGACTACCAAATTCCATAAATCATAAAACGGAACTAAAATCAAGATGAACCAAAAATAAAGAACAAAGGCTAAAGCTATGTTTACTAACTAAACCATAAAAACCATAACATTAACCAACACAAAAGCATGTTCTAACCTAAAAATCATAAATTCCATAACATGAACCAAAACTAAAGCTATGTGACATTAATTTCGTCGATAAAGACGAATTGATACCTTAGCTCGCCAAACAATTAGCACCAAAATAAGAAGTATAAACCAAGAAACCCTCCTACTAATCTTCACCCAAAATATCCGAGTCTCCAAACTCGTCTTCAAAATCTTCCCCTATAAGAAATGACAAGAAAACATTATTAGAACTTAAACTTGATTTTCCATAAATTAAATGTTGAAAACGATTTTGACGGAATTGAAAATAAACCGTACTATAAGATGGAGAGCGAAGAGGAGATTCTAGAAATATAAGTTAGGACGGATTTAATTAATAAATGAAGGTTTTATGATGATTTTGCTCAAGAACGACGAAGAACGGATGAAGAACACTCAAGAACGAATGAAGAACGTTGAAGAACGATTAATTTGATCTTAATTTGATTTATTGTAAAATGAAAAGTTGTTAGTGAGTAATGATGAGATTGGGCCGTGTACATATAGAAGAATTTGGAAGTCGGGTTTTGAAATTGTTGTTACGGAATTGACTCGGTTTTAATAATTATATTACGGTAATTGATTAAATATTAAGTTAATTAAATCAATTATCAAGATATTATGTTATTGTAATCAAAATTAATGAAAATATCAAGGCCTAAGAGAGGACCAAGGAGCCGTGTGGTATGGTGCTTGTCGGGTCTGATTTCGAGCGTTTTGCGTAATTTTCGTTAACTGATCGATAAAGTTAATAAATATCTAGATATTATTATTAGTTTAATCAAAACAATTAAAATATCTAATTGTGAGTTGAAAACGATGACATGGGCGTGTGACTCATGCCAAAGTCGAGTTTCGGTTTGTTTCGGGATTTACGATGATTCGGGAATAGTTAAAAGATGATTTCCCGGAGGGTTTAAGCTGTAAACCTTATTATACTTCCTGCACTAAATTCAAAATAATTATATTAAATTATCATAAATCCAAATAAATCTTAATAAAAATAAATTAAAAATATTATTTTTTTAAAATAAATTTCGGTCTTCAAAATTACAAGGCGAGTCGGAAAAAGTCAACGAAAGTCAAAGTTGACTTAAAAATACGAAAAAGTAAAGATGCCTTAAAGTCAAGAAAAGTTTATGACGACTTAAAAGTCAAGAAAAGTCAATGACGACTTTAAAAAGTCAAGAAAAGTCAAAGACGACTTAAAAGTCAAGAAAAGTCAAAGATGACTAAAACCGGGATTTTCATGAAATCTCTCAGAAATTCCAAATACGAACTCGGAATTTCAAAATACGACTCGAAACAATAAATTCTATTTTAAAAACTTAAGTCTGCTGAAAAGTGTTAGTAAATCTTTTTACTAGAAAAATTGGGTACTTTTCGGGTTGTTACAAACTTAGTTTATTAACTAGATGTGTATGTTATGTGACATGGATGCCGCTACACTTGGATGTATATTTGGGGATAATGATGTTGATGTTTTGTTGGATGAGATGAGATGAGATCGATGTATATTTGTTGGCTTGTATTGTTTGGAACATTATATTGGTGGTTATATTTTGATTCAATTTGCAGGTCTTATTTATTCAATCATAATATTTGGAAACAACAAATTTGTGGGGAGGTGCCGCCAAAATTGGCGTATTTTTTTTTATTTAAAAAATATATATTACGACGGTTTCTCTAAATACGACGGTTTCTCTAAATACAACGTGAAAAAGTACACACTTTTTGTGGCGGTTCTTCACCTACAAACGTCATAAGAATATAATTTCCCACCAAAAGTAATATGCTTAAATGAGAGTTCTTCAACATATAACCGACGCTATAGCTACAAATAACGACGGTTCGTTACGTCAAACCGACATTAATGATATCACTGAAAATGCCATTTGTGGCGGTTTTTCATTTACAATCGCCATTATAAATGAATTTTAGTGGCGGTTTTGCTCCCACAACCGTTGCTTTAAGTCTCCTTTCCATGGCGGTTGTAATTTACAACCGCCACTATAATAATTAAATATGGCAGTTGTACAACCGACGCAAAATATTAATGACACCGCGATATATGTCGGACCCTTTATTTGAAAAACCGCCACAAAAGCCCTTTTACAACCGCCACCGTATGGGGTTTTTCTACTAGTGATATATATATATATATATATATATATATATATATATATATATATATATATATATATATATATATATATATATAGAGTCAAGATCCGGTGCAAACGATCACTCGGTGCAAAAAGTGAAAACGTACTATACATATCAACTTAATGAAAAGTACACGCATACCTTGATCTCTTCATAAATTCATTACAATAAAATAAAGACAATTCTCACACCACTCACTTAATAAATAATAAAACTCACTCAGCACACCATCTCCATAACTAAACACACACCATTAAACCAATACTCCATCTCAACACCCTCCCATGGTCCCACCACCGTCGACCACTCGGACAACCACCAACATTTCCCGGAGGTCCACAACACGTCGGCTCCACCAACGTTGACACAACTCCCCAGCCATCGCTTTTGAAGCGTAAGATCGATCATTTTTTGAGAATACGGCGGTCGTTGCGGTGGTTCTGATGGCGGTGGGGAAAGTTAGGATTTAAGGAAAGGAGAAACTGATGAAATCGTCGACACCACTAAGATTCGACAAAATGAATCATAATCGAAATTACATAAATTGAAAAAAATGGGGATTTCGGTTTTGATTTTGCAGAAAAATAAAGGTAAGCCGACTACTAGCCGCAGAAGCAAGCGGAAGTGTGATTTAAATAGCCGTATTATCATCGTCAAAGTATCTTCACGTCACTAATTCGAAAGTTGGTAGCTAATCGATCGAATATTTTGGAAATCTGGCGGTTGATTTTGACGACATTGTTCGATGGGGTTGTGCAAGAATTGGGTTTGGGATGTGATAGATATGGGTGGTTGTCGTGGGGTTAAGTAATGAGTGGTGGCAGTTGTGGTGATCGATGCCGCTGTGGCGTTTCATAAAAGTGTTCCAACGACAACTAATCTACAATGACTTTTTATGGATCTAGACTAATTATTTATGTATCTAGCCACTATTTTGGTGTACATTTACATAGATACATAAAACAAGTTTTTAGGTACATCAAAATTGGGTTGAGATACATCAAAATATAAACTAGATAAACTAATTTTGATTGGTTACCGCCAATGACAATGTATGAGTGGTGGTAGTCGTAGGTTTATTGTTGTGTGAGAAGGTGGTAATAGTGGTGCTGGTTGGTGGTGGTGCGCGACTTCAGGTGAGTCAGTCGAGTGTAGTGTCACTGTAAGGGAGTCAGCTACGACACCACTGTAAGTAAGTGACATCGACTGTTGTGGCGGTGTCTAATTATGGCGACTTTTGGTTGTGGCGAGTACCGGACCGTGAACGACGCCTGACGGTGGTGGGGTCTGGTGGCAGTAGAGGTGATGAATCAGGATGAAAAAATGTTATTAGTGTGAATGGTAAGGATGAGGGGAATAAAAAGGTAGTTATGCACGTGAGTTTTTGTAACTAGTTCGTTTCCACTTTTTGCACCGAGTGATCGTTTCCACCGGATCCTAAATCTATATATATATATATATATATAGCTTAGTTCAATTGAGTCCACCATATTCTTAGAGTCCTTGAGTCCTCATCCTAGCCATTGGATGAGGGAGATGGATGGCTGAGATTTGGGAGATTAAAAAATACACTTATCACTAATTAATTACCTATGCACTAATTAATTAACTTTCTCTCTCTAGCTTTTAATTAATCACTTTTTAAACATTTTTAAGCACTTTTGAGCACTTTTTAGCTGCTGAGATTTATGAGTGTAACTTTGATGCTTGCGAGTGTAACTCTAATGTTTTTGAGTGTAACTTTAACTTTTTAAGGCGGTTTGTATGTAAAAATTTGAATTTAAACAATTTTAACACCTTACGAGTGTAACTTTGATGCTTTTCGAGTGTAACTTTAATATTTTCGAGCGTAACTTTTAATTTTGAAGACAGTTTTGTATATAATAATTTGAATATATATAATTTTAACATTCTACGAGTGTAACTTTGCTGCTTTTTGAATGTAACTTTAATTTTTTTGAGACGGTTTTGTATACAAAAATTTGATTTTATATAATTTTAACATTTTACAAGTGTAACTTTGATGATTTACGAGTGTAATTCTAATATTTTACGAGTGTAACTTTAGTTATTTTAGGTCATTTTGAGTGAAATTTTTTGAATTTTATTACATGTTGAATTTATGTAATTTACTATAAATTTAGTCCTTTATGAGTGTAACTGTAGTCCTTTATGAGTGTAACTGTAGTCCTTTATGAGTGTAACTGTAGTCATTTATGAGTGTAACTGTAGTCATTTATGAGTGTAACTGTTGTCCTCTAAGAATGTAACTGTAATACTTTATGAGTGTAACTATAGTCCTCTATGAGTGTAACTGTAATCCGACCACCACAAACCAACCCACACTCACAAAAAAAAGTAGATCTAGGAAAAAAAATGAAAACAAGAGTAAAACCTAAAAAAAGAAACAGATCTGACATCAACAAGTGTAACTTTTAAGGTCATTTTATGTTACTTTAATAGTGTTACTTTAATAAATACTGTGTGTTACTTTAATACAAGTAGATGATATATGTGACTTTAATAAATAAAATGTGTAACTTTAATAAATTAAATGTGTAACTTTAATAAATAAAATGTGTAACTTTAATAGACGATATATGTGACTTTAATAAATAAAATGTGTAACTTTAATAGACGATATATGTGACTTTAATAAATAAAATGTGTAACTTTAATAGAGAATTTGTGTTACTTTAATAGAAGTCATTGTTACTCACACCTTTTTTTTCAGATCTAGAATTAAAAATAAAAACACAAAACCAAATCCTAAAATAAATAAAAAAACAAAAAAAGAAGAGAGGATTAAAAGACAAAAAAAATCAGAAAAAATTATATCTAAAAAAGTAGATCTAAAGAAATTAGATCTAGAAAGGAACAAACAATAAATAAGAAGAAAGAAATACTTCATATAAATGTAGCATATATTTGGGCGGGAAGTTTCTCTCTCTTATCTCTCTCTAGGTGCTCTGTTTTGGACGCCATTTCTGCAACAATCACGCTCTCATGGCGCGAGGTAGAGGTCGTCCTCCTAAGGGAAGATCATCTATGGAATCCTCTTCTCTTCCTGAAGCTTCTGGTACTAATCTTGTTCCCAATTCTTCTTTCCCTGATGAATTTGATGAAACCCAGTTTACTCCAACTAGAAAACCCATTTTTCTAAATGACCTAATTGTTGATACTGTTCATTCATCTACCAAAGAAGGTTCAATTTCAGCTAATTGTAGCAAAAACATTGATCAATCCATGATTAATCAGCAATTACCTGATAGTTTGATTACAGAAAAGGTTAGAAATGAGACTATTAAACCTGTAATTGTTCCTGAAGCAACAGTTAATAAAAATAGTCAGGCTCCTCCTGTCATTAATGGGGGAAAAAGTAAATGGTCTGACATTGCTAAACCAAGAAATCAAGCTGGTATGAAACTTTTTTACCATGAGACTAGTAAGAATTCTGATGAAATTACTGTAGAATTGGAAGATATAGAGGAGGAACTGAAATTCTGGAAATTTACTCTGATGGGTCATTTATTTGCTGGGTTCTAGGCCATCTCTGAAACAAGTCAATGACTTTGTCTCACGAAGCTGGAATCATATTGCTACTCCCACTGTTCAATATTTCAAGAAAGGATGGTTTAGTTTTAGATTTGCCAATGAAGAGGATATGAATAATGTACTGAAGGAGGGTCCTTGGAAGATGGGATCATATTCTATGATCCTTAAACAATGGCATCCTTCATTCTCCTTTGAAATGGAGAGGCTTTCCATTGTGCCCATTTGGATTTTGTTCCATGATCTTGACCCATATCTTTGGTCTAGTAATGTCCTTAGTAAAATGTCAAGCAAAATTGGAAAACATATGTTTGCAGATGTTCCCACAACAAGGAAGGATAAGCTCTCCTTTGCAAGAGTTATGGTTGAGGTTGATATCTCCTCCAAACTCCCTATAGAAATCTCTCTTAATACCCCATTTGGTCCTTCCACTCAAAGGGTTGAGTATGAATGGATTCCACATTACTGTTCTGGGTGTGGCAGGATGGGCCATCTTCTGTCAACATGTAAAAAGAACAAGCCAAAACCTGTTCAGTCTGATGAGCTTACTACTGATAAGACTGTTGCAGGACAGATGCCTTGTTTGCTAGGTGGTACCTCAGGTTCATTGAGAGTGCCTCTTAGTCCTCAGGTCAGGAAGGAGAACTCAGAATGCTCTCAGCTAGGTTCTCCTAGACTGCCTGCTGGACTGGTGTCATCTCCTGTGAAGGTTGTAATGCACCAAGAATGCAACAAGAAGGACATGATGGAAAAGCCTCAAATAGCCTTGAAGAGAGGCTCTCCATCTATGTCTAGGAAGGTTCATATCTCTTATGACAACTCATTTTCCCCCCTGTCTGATCTTGAGGAGGGTGAGTATCAGCATCCAATACACATAGGAAGTGGGTCTGAGATTGATCCTGGTGAAGGATTCTGTAATGATCCTCAACAGGATAATGGTAACATTGTAGTGGGAGATCCTCCTGATAAAACTTAAGCATGATTATTGCCACCTGGAATATTAGAGGCTTTAATAAGCCTGTTAAACATAGTGAGGTAAATAATTTTCTTAAAGAATGTAAAATAGATTTTCTTGGACTTCTGGAAACCAGAGTCAAGGCTAATAAAGCTATTAGGATCTTGAAGAATAAATTTAGTAGATATAACAATTTCTGCAATTATAAGAAGCATCACAATGGTAGGATTTGGATTCTTTGGAATCCTGCCACCACTAGAGTTGACATTCTGGAAGAGCACTCTCAAGTTGTTCATTGTCATGTATGTCATCTTGCAACTGGAAGGAAGTTTCATATCTCTGTGGTTTATGGAAGCAATGATGCTGGAAGAAGAAAGGAACTCTGGAATTCTATGAACCTTTTTTCTAAGCAGGCTAATGATTGGGCTGCTTTGGGGGACTTCAATGTTGTCAGACAACCTCATGAAAAGATCAGCAATCATCCACCAATTCTTTCTGAACTTTTGGATTTTAATTCTTGTCTCTTGGAGTGTGGGCTGGATGATCTTAATAGCTCTGGCTGTGACTTCACTTGGTTCAACAAACAGGATGTCTCAACCAGGGTTTATTCTAAGTTGGATAGAGTCCTTGTGAATAATACCTAGATTCAACACTATACTCAGGCTACTGCTCACTATCCTGCACCTGGTCTTTCAGATCATAGTCCTGCTTTGCTCACCTTTCATGATAATGATCTCCCCAAAAAACGGTTTAAGTTTCTTAATTGTTGGACCACTCATCCTGATTTCCAAAAAATTGTTTCTAAAGCCTGGGGTCACGACTTTACAGGAAACTCTATGAATAGGCTAATGGCAAAGCTTAAAGAGGTCAAGAAAGGTCTAAAAAATCTCCATCATACACAATTCTCTAACATTGGTGAGAGGGTTAATGCTAAGAGGCAGGAACTTGCACAATGCTTTCGAAACCTCCAATCTTCTCCAATGTCTGCTTCTTTTATTGAAGAGGAAAGGAAGGTCTCTAAAGAGTTTTGGAAGCTTAAGGAGACTGAGCTTAGTATCCTTTCTCAAAGAGCAAAGATCCAGAATATTAAGCATAATGATACCTGCTCCAGTTATTTTTTTGCAAAAATAAAAGAAAGACAACAATGCCAAATGATTGGAGATATTCAGGATGTCAATGGACACCAGCATTCAGGGCAGCATGGAGTTGGAGAAGCTTTTGTTGATTACTATAAGAGCCTCCTTGGCAAAACCACTGATGTTACTGAACTAGATTCTGCTATTATCCAACAGGGACACTGCCTGGATAATGAGGATCAGATCATGCTCCTAAAGCCTGTTGGCAGGGATGAAATAAAGAGGGCTCTCTTCTCCATTGACCCTAACAAAAGTCTAGGTTTAGATGGCTTCTCCTCTGGTTTTTTCAAATCTGCTTGGAACATTATTAGTCAAGACTTCTGCCTTGCAGTGGAGGACTTCTTCAGGACTGGATTTATGCCTAAGCAAGCTAATGTCACTCTGGTCTCCCTCATACCTAAGAAGCCTATTCCCCAATCTGTCAAAGACTTTAGGCCAATTTCTTGTTGCTCTACTATATATAAAACTATCACCAAGATCATTGCCAATCGAATGAAACTTATTATGCCTAAGCTAATAGGCCCAGAGCAAGCTGATTTTGTACACAAAAGAAATCTATTTGAAAATGTGATGCTTACTCAAAGCTTGCTAAAGGGCTACAACAGAGGGAATGTCACTCCTAGGTGCATGATTAAAGTCGACATCAGCAAAGCTTTTGACACTCTGCAATGGAACTTTATTCACAGTATGCTGATTAATCTCAATTTCCCTCGTATTTTTGTTAAATGGATCATGAGTTGTGTCACTGGATCCTGGTTTACTATTAAGGTGAATGGTTCTCACCATGGATTCTTTAAAGGCAAGAGTGGAGTGAGACAAGGTGACCCTATGTCCCCTTATTTGTTTGTTCTTAGCATGGAAATCCTCTCAAGGAATCTAAGACTCATGCATCAACTTCCTAATGTATCCTATCACCCTAAATGCTCCAGATTGGGTCTAACACACTTAGTCTTTGCTGATGATTTAATGATTTTCACTCGAGGGGATCTGCCTTCTGTCCAATGTGCTGCTAACATCCTTCACACATTCTCTAAATGGTCTGGTCTGAATGCAAATCTTGATAAGACTGAGATTTATCTTGGAGGTGTTCATGATTCCATAAGGGACCTTATTCTCACAACTATTGGAATACATGAAGGATCTTTTCCTTTCAAGTACCTTGGTATACCTATAAACTCTTCAAGACTCAATGTTCATATGTATCATAATCTTATTCTCAAAATTCAGAATTTGATTGGTAATCATTCTATTAAATACCTCTCTTATGCTGGAAAAATCCTGGTGCTCAATACTATGGTTTTTGGTCTCAATAATTTCTGGTGTTCTAGCCTTCTTCTTCCCAGGCACATTAGCAAGCATATCAGCAAACTGAGTAGAGACATCTTTTGGGGAAGGCAAGAAAACACCAGAAAGCATGTTTTTAAAGCCTGGCATAGTATTTGTGTGCCTTGGACTGAAGGAGGGTTTAACATCAAGTCCATGGAGGCTTGGAACAAAGCAGCACTTCTCAAATGGTTATGGGAGATTGATAAGCAGTCTGGAGGCATTTGGGTTAATTGGGTACAGTCTTACCATCTTGCACAATGCACAATTTGGGATTTAGAGATCAAAGAAAATATGTCTGAAAGCCTTAGGGGTATCCTTCATGTCAGGAATGCCTGTATTGATCAATTTGGTGGCAAGGAGCAGGTCCAGAATTTTCTGAACTCCTGTTCAGAGGATGGTAAGCTTCATGTTAGCAGAATCTATGAAGAAATCAGATTCAAAATGCCAGTTTGTGCTGCATTCAGAGCCATCCAGAGAGGTGAAATGATTTCTAAGCATCGCATTACCGTTATGCTAGCTGCACAACATAAATTAGCTACTATTGATCTTCTAGTGGCTAGAGGGCTCTACATTGTCAATAGATGCTACCTATGCAAGCAAGATGCTGAATCTGCTCAGCACCTCTTCTTCCAATGCAACTATACTGCTACTCTCCTCTGCCATCTGAAGAGATGGATGCGGCTGAACTCATCCAGCACTGACCTTTGCTCTCTACTAGTCTGGACTATGCAAAAAGCTCATAGAAAACATTGGAGAAACAGTATGATAACTAGCTGTATTGGTTGTATTGTCTATGCAATCTGGAGGGAACGTAATAAGAGGGCATTTGAGGGAATTGAAAGGCCTTTTCAAGCTTTGATTAATGAAATCCAGTTTAGTGTTAGTGCATTGTTGCTTAGCAAAAATTCTGAACTTGTACATGAGGAATTGCTAGCTACTCTCAATGCCTAGTTGTGGTGTGCTAGGTTAGTTGTTTGCCTTGGAGGACATATAGAACTTAGGGGATATTATCTTTGTAAGAACCTCATGTATGCCCTTTTTCTTGGAAATATATGAGACATACCTTTCTTGCAAAAAAAAAAACAATAAATAAGAAGAAAAAATAGAAAGAAAAAAACAAACAACAAATAAATAAATAACTAGATCTAAAGGAAAAAAGAAAAAAAAAAAAAAAAAACAACATCCTCCCTGACAGGCCCAGCCCCCAGTCAGCCCCACCACCGCCCTCCGCCTCTCCTCGCCTTGCTCTTCTGTCCTCAACATCCTCCCCGACACCCCACACCGACTGTAACACCCGGAAATGTACCCTATTTTTCTAGTAGAAATATTTTATGAAATCTTTTCAGCGAATTTAAGTTTTAAATTAGCTTTTTATGTTTCGAGTCGAATTTAGAATTTCCGAGTTCGTATTTGGAATTTCTGTGAGATTCCATGAAAATCCCGTCTTTTGAGTCGAGTTGACTTTTCTTGACTTTTGAGTCGAGTTGACTTTTCCTGACTTTTGAGTCGAGTTTGACTTTTCTTGAATTTTAAGTCGTCTTTGACTTTTCTTGAATTTTAAGTCGTCTTTGACTTTTCTTGAATTTTAAGTCGAGTTTGAATTTTCTTGACTTTGGAACCGTCTTTGACTTTTGGTTGACTTTTCCCTTTACTTATACTCCCTCATACTCCTTAACCTATTTCATTCACAAACACAACACAATTCCTTCATCACTAAGAAAACTCAAACCCTTGCCTCCATCTTTGATCCGATCTTTGAATCACCGTATCTCCTTCGTTCTTTGACGGAATTCACGTAAGTTCGTCTTATTCTTCCCCTCTTAGATTCCTCTATCCGTATTGGTAATAAAATTACCGTCTTTCTCGCTTTTTAAATTATCCGTCTTTCTCAAGGTGAATGATATTCTTCTTTTATTATCTAATTGTATGTAGGTGGAGACTAGGAAGGTTTAGAAACCGTTTAAAGACGCGAAAAGGTAACGGTGAAGGGTTACTCGGTATCATTTACGTGTTTTACATGATTTCCAAAGTTAGGAATTCGTTTTTGGAATACAATTAGAAAGCTTAGAAATTATGATTTTGAGGATGATTGTTGTTAGTTGATGATTGTTGATGATGAATATTGATTGTTGGTAGTTGATAGAAGTAAATTAGGAAAATTGGAAATGATAGGAAGGTGTTGTTGGTTCTCGGGTGGACTCGTGTAAATTCACAGCACCGACCCTTTTTGGTAGAATGCTCATATCTCATTCGTTACTTGCTTGTTTTGGGCTTGTGACCACTCGTTGGAACCGTAAGAGGATAAGCTATCACCTCAACTTGGAATTTCTGCATTCCCATATGTAGGAACTATATTATGACCCCAGTTGAAGTGAACCCTTGTTTTAGTTTGTTTCCAAACTTGTTGTTTTGGAGAAGTATCTATGTTTCCTATTTATTATGCTTCTTAAACTTGGTCTAATGCTTATGTATCATGTATTGATTCATGTTTATCATATTTACATTTATATAATGCCCTATTCTCATGCTTGGTGACGGTTTTTGATATGTCCCAATTTGAGTCGGTTTTTACAAATGTTACGGTTTGAGCACTATTTTGTTATGTGCTTTGTACTCTCATTCCCTTGGCTACCTCCACGTTCGTAAGGCTGGAATGTCGGAACGGGGAGGTATCCTACTGCTTAATTGCATGTGTTAGTGGGAATACGACGACGTTGTTGGGAGGCGAACGCTATGCGTTGATCGACCCGGCCGTCAAATGTTGTGTACTTGCGAGGTGGTGTTATTTGCATGTAGCGTACCGCTTGTTATAAGGCTTGTGCTCTTTTCCGCCTCTTTCGTGAATTGCTGTACCGAATTTGGGGTACTCGGCGTCTGTGATTGACCGAGTCTTGGATGCGAAATGTTATGGCATGTCGAATCGGAAAATGTGATTCCGAGAATCTGGCCAGGTTTAGACTAGGACCGTGTTATCGTCGTGCTACCAGGAGGAAATTAGTCTACATATACGAAATGTAGCATCGTGTATGCGTTCAGGGAAATGTGATCCCGTGGATGCCTTTTAATCATACTTGCCATGTACACGGTGCTAGTGCGTTTTATTTACCGTGAGAGATGTCGTCTTGGTGTCGTTGTTCTTGGATGCGTGATTTCATGATTTTATTCATGGTCATTGCAAGACTTGGCATCGTCAATGTATTGGTATGTTTGAATGGATGATAATATGATGGATTTATTGTGATCATCGCATGACTTGGCATGGTTTGTTTGTCGAGTCTCAATCTTATCAAACTTATACCGCTAACGGTGAGATGCAAGCCCTAGTGAGCGTATTCGGTTGCCTAAGAGTGTCTTCCCCGGGTCTTTGTATAACATGATGGATTCGGACTTGTACCTCTTATGCTCTTATCATTGTATATTGAGTTGCCTATTTATCCTTATCGTATTTCACATGTATATCTATATATGCATGCTTCTAATTTTGTATTTCCTTCTATGTACGTTTAATGTGATATGGCTGGGAAAACCCGGAGTTACTCCCCACTGGTTGTGGCGTTCATGTTTTTCATGGATGAACAGGTTGCTTGATTGGATGGCTTTTTGATTGGTATTTTGGGTTCGGGTGTGAGCTAGCGGGCTTTGTCCCTGGATGAAACACCTATAGACGTTGATTAGCTTGTTGCTAATGGCTTTGTTGTTGGTTAACATTTTGAGAGACTACGTCTCTTGTAGTATTTTATATTTGGTTTGTAATTACTGACATATCTCGTATTTCTATCTTGCATGTATAAAAGTTTTAAAAATTTCATATATCCGCTTTATAATTCGCATGCTTGTATGTTTTATTTCCGCATTCGCGAGGGTTGTCACAGTTGGTATCACAGCTTAAACGCTCTCGACGCACACACGTGAACCCTAAACTTAAACTACTTGACCTTGAAATAATAAATGAGAGATGGGTAGACTTAAGGACCTAAGGTGGTAGTCTTTGGTGTACTTGATGTTTGTTAGGTTCTAACTTGTTTGTTGATTGTGTTGAGTCATGTTATGTTTGTTTGTATCTACCGTTTTGAGGTGGATCATGTGTTACCTAGAAGAAGTATCCTCTACCGAAAATTTGAAGATTTACAAGCCTAATTGAAGTGTATTTCTTCCTCATCTATGAATTCTCTCGTCCTTATTTTATTATGCTCTCTTCCTTGTATCTAGGTGCTTCTTGCTCTTCCATCTTGTTTGCCTCTTGGATATTACTTTTGATAGTTCCTCCATCTTACCATTGGTATCCTTACCTTCCTCTTGTAACATTTTTGTGGTTGCCATACTCATTTGTTTGTGGTATATTATACTTGGTCGGAAGAACTTTGAACTTTGTGGAATATTAGTGATTGTTAGAATGAATTTGTGATTTGAGGAAAATGGTGTAGATCTAAATTCACCCTATATTGATGATTGGTTGTAACTATAAGGAAAGGTAGTAAGATAAGTTGATGATGTTAATGCTTGATGCATGTCATGACTTGTGTGTAAATAGTTCATGATATTCGATGGTGTAAGGTTGAATGTGTTGGCTATGACTTCTTAACTCAATTAGTAATTTAGTCTTTTGGACTTAGAAGTTTAGTATTGTTTTGAAGACCATGCTTATGATAAGTCTAATTGGTGTAATTAAGAAGCTTTGAATGATATCTTGAGGTGCGAAATACTTTTGAGGTTAAGTGACGTCTTGTGGTTTCCTATTGTGTGTTTGTGAGTATAGGCTTGGTGGAAAAGCATTTGGCTATAGTTCTTGGATTTAAGGATATGATTTTATCTTATGGTATCGGAGACTCATTTGGAGTAGTAAGGTTTCGTTGTAAGTTGAACCATATTACTTGAGGATTATGATGTGAGTTATGATGGAAATACCTTGGGACGTTAATGATGATGTTTGACTTGAGGTTGTACTTTGTTAATAATGAGCTCGTGGGCTATATGATGTTGATAATGACGTTTTGTTCGGTGTTCTACCTTGTGGCCGTAGGAGTTGAAAAGAGATTAGTATGGAGAATTCCTTATTGGTTCTTCGGTTTTTGAAACCTTTGGGAATGTGTCAAATTATGGAGTTGAGAGAATGTTATTATGCTTGAGTTGCAATTCCGCAATTGGGATCCGTGTTATATGAAAGGGCGGATGAATTGGGTTGTAATCGATTTGTTAAATCTAGGTGTACCTTACTTTGATGATTGTGGTACGATGGTCCCTTGTAAGAGACCTTTGTTTGGGATGAGTTGCTTTAATATCACCCTAAGTCTGAAAGGAGAAATTTTGTGGATTAAACCTTAAACCTTTCCTCGTGCCATCATTCCTTTTCATTTCTATTCTTGAATGTTTTTGTCAAGATTGATCTTTAAGAAATCGCATGCCCGTATCTTCTTTCTTACTCGGATAGCTTCATAACTCTACCATCTGCTTTGTCTCTTCCTTGACCTCGTTATTTTCAGCGCCCCTCTCTTGTAATCTCGTGCCTTATTTATTCCCATGTTCTCCTTGAGATTCCTTATCGTTTTCTATCTCGTTGCTCCTTCATCTTTTCTCTAGTGGATTGGATATTCCGTTTGTAAGGCTCAAAGAATAAGCGTGATGTAATTTGAAATTCTTTAGCTAGAATATGTGTCCTTGGATTGAGCAAATTTCATGTTATAATTCATCATGGGAAATAGGACTTAAGCTCTAGGATGAATCCTAATAGTGATATTGTATCCTCTCTTAATGGTTTTAGAATTGGGAGCTTGGTATTGTAATGCTATTTTGAGAATTGAGTTGATCATGATAATAGTTCGTTGTTGTTGGGTATTATAACGGTTGCTTGGTATGTCTTTTGGGAATTAGATGTCTCTAATTGGTGGATTCTAAAAGAGACTTTGCTTTAGGGAAATTGAGTCGGTACCCAAAGTTTGAGGAGTATTGTCATAAATGAAAATCGATTCATTTTGAGTTTTTAGATGAATTAGATGATTTGAATGGTTGTCTGATTGCCAAGTGATTGGCCTTTTGTGGTTTGGAATTAGTAATTCTCGTTTATTCTTAAGGAATCATAGTTCGAGATTGAGAAATGTTCGTTGCAAGCTTTGGATAGTGAATGCTCGGTTGTTATGGATTATAGAGTTAGAATAGTGAACCCATTTATCTTGAGAATTAGTAACCACCATAGTTTGCTAATGTGACTATTTATATTTGAGGCTTCGAGCGTAGTAATGATCGAATTAAGGATGTTGGGGCGTATTAAAGAATTCTTATAAGCGATAATGGATTGTGGAATTTCCCTTGTAGTGAGACTTTGGATGAGACTAGTTGGATCTTAGATAATTATGTTTGGTTGCGTGGATTGTGTTTTGATTTTCGAGGATGAAAAGTTCATTGTAAATTTAGGATAATGAGTTTGAAGTAAATTGGATTAAAGAATTTTCATGGTAAGTCCTTTACTTTGTGGTTGTTAGCGATCATGTTTCCATAGATAAAATATTTTGTTGGTAGTTTCTAGTAAGAGTTTTGATGAAAATAAGAAGATTAGAGTGCGTAATAAATCTTTCATGTGGATTGTTAGTTGTGGAGTCTACCGTGCCGATGGACCTTAGAAGATTCTAATTGGATTCGAATAATTGGGTTTTGTTACTCGAAGTTTCGTGATTATGGAATATTTTTGTAGGAATTCTGATGATTGAAAATGATGAGTTGCAAATTGGGTAAATTGCATTCTCTTGAGGATTTGGTTTATTAGTAGATTTAGTGATGTCGAATTCTTGTAGATCTTCCTGCTGACTTTATCTTGATCTTCCTATCCCAAAGAGTTCGATTTGTTTTGTTTTTGCGTGTTTTGTATATATTTTGTTACCCTGAATTGTGTGTGAATTGTACGAGTCGCTCTATGTACGTGTAATGTCCTGTTATTTGATTTTATCTTTGATAAAACCTTCAAATTTCCATATTATATTTCTAATTTAGCGTTTCAAAGAAGTCTAAAGATGGTTTTTGTACCTCCTTTTTGGAAAAAAATAGATTTCTTTCGCTTTTATATTTGGATTTTACGTTTGGTTGGATGTTTGCACTTGTTATTGGAGACGTCTGATAACTAGTCCTACACTTACTAACACTTGTTTTGATTTTCGATTTCACTAATTCGACATTGATTTGATTTTTGATAGCTAGAGTTCTCGTTCGCGACGGGCACTCTTGTGATTCGTAAATAAAGTTTCGCACTTGTGAAAATTTCCTTAAACCGTTTTCGAGAAGAACATCATTTCGTAAATATTTTCCCTTATAAAAGTTTTCGTATTAATTTTGAAAACCGATTTTTATCCTTGATACTTTTATTTTCTTTCCCTCAAGTTTCGAGGGCGAAACTTTTTAAAAGGTGGGGTGATTGTAACACCCGCAAATGTACCCTATTTTTCTAGTAAAAATATTTTACGGACACTTTTCAGCGAAATTTAGTTTTAATTTAGAATTTAATTTTCCGAGTCGAATTTAGAATTTCCGAGTTCGTATTTGGAATTTCCGCGAGATTTCAAGTAAAACCCGTCTTAAGCCGTCTTTGACTTTTTCTTGACTTTTTCCCTTATACTCCCTCATACTACTCCTAACCTAATTCATACTCACACAAACACAACTCAAACTTTCCTTCTTCTCTAAGAAAACCCCATAAAACCTTGCCTCCATTTTTTATCCGTCTTAGATTCGTCGCTACTCCTTCGTTACTCGCTCAAATTCACGTAAGTTCGTCTTATTCTTCCCCTCTTATCTTCCTCTATCCATATTGATAATAAAATTACCGTCTTTCTCGCTTTTCAAACTTTCCGTCTTTCTCAAAGGTGAATTATATTCATCTTTTGTCGTCTTTGTTTAGGTGGAGACTTTCTAGACCCCGACAAAGATTGCTATCTAGTGGAAAAGGTAACGGTGAAGGGTTACTCGATATCATTTACGTGTTTTATGTGTTTTCTAGGCTAGTAATCGTATTTAGATTATGGTTAGTATGCTTAGGACTTGTGTTGTTGTTGTTGGTTGTTGTGAGTTGTTAATTGATATGAGAATTGATGGTTTGTGATGATAAATGAGGATTTTTGGTTGATAACTTGTTGGGATTTGATTGTGCCTGAATCCCGTGTAGGACGCTGGCTGCGTCGTGGGACGCAGGCTGCGTCGTAGGACGCAGGCTGCGTCGTGGTGGCGCAGGCTGCGTTACGCGCGGCCGACTGCAACTTTCCTGCACTGACCCCTTTTCGTAAAATGATCATATCTTGTTCGTTACTTGCTTGTTGTGAGCTTGTGACATCCCGTTGGAACCGTAAGAGGATAAGCTATCACCTCCATTTGGAATTTCTACATTTGCATGTCTAGAACTCTAGTTATGACCGTTTGAAGAGGACCTTTGTTTTCGTTGGTTTCCAAACAACGTTGTTTTGGAGAGGTGATCTATGTTTTTATTCATTATGCTTCATAAACTTGTTCTAATGCTTACGTATCATGTATTGATTCATTTTTATCATAGTTAAGTTTATATAATTCCCTATTCTCATGTTTTGTGACGGTTTTTGGTATGTCCCACTTTGAGTCGGTTTTTACAAATGATACGGTTTGAGCACTATTTTGTATTGTGCTTTGTACTCTCAATCCCTTGGCTACCTCCACGTTCGTAAGGCTGGAATGTCGGAACGGGGAGGTATTCTACTCTCAGACACATCCTTTAGTTGTGACTTTTAGGGACCAGTTGATCACCGCCATTAAAATGACAATAACGTCACACTCCTAGCAAGCCAACCGTTATCGATAAACGTTAATCAACTGATAAGAATACAAAGTATACCCTGTGAACCTGTAAGAGATTTATTCATGTTATCACACTAACTGTGGAGGACACTAGCTCCAACAATCTCCCTCTTGTCCTTACAAGTGTATGTGCGATAACCCGATTCTCATATCCATAAATTTCTCCCACTCAATGTAAAACAATTTGCAAAGTCCGTATTTACAAAGGTCGCATTTTACAAGCGATCAGTATCAAGAGTGGTTTTCGCCGACTAGAGAGTAACTTAACTGATAAACGAATCATTATTCGAGCATGGCCATGCATTTCAGTTACAACTCCTCGAGTGACCCTGAGAAATAAACAAAACCTGATAAAGGTTGGATATTTTCCTCAACTCGAATCGTGCAGATACAAGCACACTATGAAATGACCAAGTAAAAATCTACTTAGCCTCCTGTTACGGTCGACCATGAGAAAGAAACCAAAGTCACCCAAAAACTGCCTTAATCTCAAGAGACAGTTGATAGTCGAAAGAATCGACTCTTAGGAACACCATGGACGTCCTATCCACGACATGGCACCGAATGTATAGAAACATTTAGGACTCCATAACGTTGTCACGATGTCCTACGAGGTATCTTTATAACTCGTATCTGTGATCGATCAGTCAACCGTTTGACTTATGGCTCGTTGAACCCACCATCAATCAACTTCACAGTATAATTGCCAGAGTTATGAGCTCATGTAGGCGATTACAGACCAAAACAGTTATAATGTAATTCAGTTCACTTTGTGGCGTTCAATGTTGTCGTACAATCCTTATGAAAAACAAAATATTAAACAATACGATGATGATATAAATAGTGGATGAAAAAGATACATTTATCTAATTCACATAAAACAGCTACTACAACTCAGGAACACGTTTAATTCCCATGGAAATAACGTGCCCTTCATGCTTATCATATTTTAACGGTTTAGTGAGAGGGTCCGCGATGTTGTCATCCGAAGCAATCTTGTCAATCAATATCTCCTTTTGCTCCACGTAATCTCGGATCATGTGAGCCTTCCGAAGTACATGTCTAGACTTGTTGCTGGACTTCGGCTCCTTAGCCTGGAAGATGGCACCTCTATTATCACAATAGATGGTGATATGGTTATTCGAACTAGGAACTACGGTTAGTCCTTGTAAGAACTGACGCATCCATATAGCTTTCTTTGCAGCTTCTGAAGCGGCATAGTACTCGGACTCAGTTGTAGAATCTGCTATAACACACTATTTGGAACTTTTCCAACTGACCGCAGCGCCATTAAGAGTAAAGACGAATCCACACTGAGATTTCGAGTCATCTCAATCTGTTTGGAAGCTAGCATCTGCGTAACCGATTGCGCATAGCTCAGTGTCTCCTCCATAAGTCAATACCCAATCCTTAGTCCTTCGTAAGTACTTAAGGATGTTTTTGACAGCCATCCAGTGTGTTTCACCTGGATTGCCTTGGTACCGACTCGTCATACTCAATGCATATGCCACGTCCGGACGTGTGCATATCATGGCATACATGATCGATCCTATAGCTGATGCATAAGGAACACGACTCATGCGCTCGACCTCTTCCGATGTCTTGGGTGCCTGAGCTTTACTCAAATGCATCCCAGAAATCATTGGAAGGTTCCCCTTCTTGGAGTTGGTCATGCTTGAACCTCTCAAGAATCTTATCTATATAAGACTCCTGACTGAGTGATAACATCCGTCGTGATCTATCTCTATAGATACGGATCCCCAATATGCGTTGTGCCTCACCCAGATCTTTCATCTGGAAATGGTTCTTTAACCATACTTTTACCGAAGATAAGAGAGGGATGTCATTCCCAATCAAGAGTATGTCATCAACATACAATATTAAGAAGACAATCTTACTCCCACTCGACTTGACATACAAGCATGGTTCCTCGACCGATCGAGTGAAACCATTCTCTTTTATCACCTGGTCGAAACGATGATTCCAACTCCGAGAAGCTTGCTTAAGTCCATAAATGGAACGCTTAAGCTTGCAAACTTTCTTAGGATTTTTAGGATCAATGAAACCTTCGGGTTGTACCATGTACAATTCCTCCTCCAAATAACCGTTTAAGAAGGCGGTTTTCACATCCATCTGCCAAATTTCATAGTCATGAAAAGCGGCAATCGCTAAGATTATCCGAATGGAACGCAACATAACTACGGGTGCAAAAATTTCATCATAATGCAATCCTTGCACTTGAGTGAAACCTTTTGCCACTAGTCGTGCCTTATAGGTGTCTGGTTGTCCTTCTACGGAATGCTTTATCTTATAAAGCCATTTGCACTGAAGAGGCCGTACCTTATCAGGCAAATCAACAAGATCCCATACGTCATTCTCATACATGGAGTCCATCTCGGATTGCATGGCTTCAAGCCATAGCTTAGAGTCAGAACAGGTCATGGCACCTTTATAGGTAGCGGGTTCGTTACTCTCTAGGAGTAAAACATCATCTCTCTCATTCTCCTCGACCATACAAATGTATCTGTCTGGAGGAATGGAGACTCTACCCGACCTCTTAGGTTCAATAGGGATGTTAACCGTAGCAGAAGCTGAAGGAACCTCTTCCTCCATTGGTTGCACGGTTGTTGGTTCTTGAATCTCCAACAGATCGAAGGTTCTATTACTTGACTTATTCTCGAGAAACTCTTTCTCTAAGAACTTCGCACTAGCCGCAACAAAAACTCGTTGTTCGGTAGGCGAATAGAAGTAATGACCAAACATTCCTTTTGGATAACCAATAAAGTATGTCTTGACCGATCGCGGGCCGAGCTTATCCTCGTGTCTCCACTTGACATAAGCCTCGCAACCCCAAATTCGAATAAAGGACAAGTTAGGGACCGTTCCCTTCCATAACTCATATGGAGTCTTGTCTACAGCTTTAGACGGACTTCGGTTAAGTATAAGAGCAGCTGACAAAAGAGCATAACCCCATAATGAATCAGGTACTACCGTGTGAATCATCATGGATCGAACCATATCAAGTTATGTTCGATTTCTCCGTTCAGACACACCATTTAATTGAGGTGTTCCAGTTGGAGTTCACTGTAATACTACACCACAGTTTTTAAGGTGTTGATCAAACTCATTTGAAAGATATTCGCCACCACGATCTGAACGAAGTGCTTTAATCTTTCTTCCCAGTTGGTTTTCAACCTTATTCTCGTATTCCTTGAACTTTTCAAAGGACTCACTTTTATGCTTCATTAAGTAAACATATCCGTATCTACTCAAATCATCTGTGAAAGTGATAAAATATCTATAGCCGTCTCTTGCGTTTATTGACATAGGCCACATACATCAGTATGTATGAGTCCTAATAGGTCACTAGCGCGCATTCCAACACCTTTGAAGGAAATTCGAGTCATTTTACCGATAAGACATGATTCACACGTGCCAAATGATTCGTAATCAAATGGGGAGATAGTCCCATTGTCAATGAGCTTCTTTACACGTTTCTTATTTATGTGTCCCATATGGCAGTGCCATAGATAAGTTTGATCTTTGTCAGCAACCTTTAATTTCTTATTATTCACATGCAATATGTCTGTGGTTTGATCTAAGATATAAATTCCATTCATGGAAACTGCTTTGCCATAAATCATTTCATTAAAAGAGAAAATACTGTTATTGTCTTTTATTGAAAATGAAAAACCGTCTTTGTCTAGTCCGGAAATAGAAATAATTTTCTTAGATAAACTGGGTACATAGCAACAGTTATATAAATATAACTCAAAACCACTCGAGAGTTGGATTATATATGTTCCCACTGAAATGGCAGCAACTCTTGCTCCATTCCCCACTCGCAGGTCCACATCACCCTTTGCGAGAGGTGTGATGTTTCTTAGGCCCTGCAAATGATTACACAGATGAGAACCACAACCTGTATCAAGTACCCAAGTTCCGAAACTTGCATGGTTAATCTCAATCATATGAATAAAAGATGACATACCAACAGGAGTGACGCGGCCTGCTTTTATGTCCTCACGGTACACGGGACAGTTCCTCCTCCAATGCCCAGTCTTGTGGCAATGGTGGCACTCCATGTTACTGTCCTTGCTCATTGCCTTGCATTGTGAGCCACTGGTCTCACCAGGCCCACTCTTGTCGTTTCCTGACTTTTTAAACTTTGGCTTTCCTACAGCTAGGTTGCCATGAGCCTTGCCCTTACCTTTGCCCTTGTTGGAAATCATGAGAACATCTTGCTTCATGCTCCCACTTAATTTCATATCATTCTCTGTCTGTACGAGAAGTGAGTGTAGCTGATGAAGACTTTTCTTCATATCATTCATATAGTAATTTGCCCTGAAAAGGGTAAAACCATCATGAAGTGAATGAAGCACACGGTCAATGACTATGCTCTCACTGATTTTGCAATCAAGTGCCTCCAGTTTCTCGACATTCTCAATCATATCAAGAATGTGTGGGCTAACCGGTTGGCCCTTCTGGAGTTTCGCCTCAAAGAAGCGACAGGTATGCTCATAAGTAACGATCCTCGGTGCTTTTGAGAATTCGTTAGTGAGCGTGGTGAAAATCTTGTTTGCACCTTGGGCAATGAAGCGTCTTTGCAAATTGCTTTCCATTGCAAAGATGAGTACGTTCTTTATCGCACCCGCTTCCATAACGAAGTCACTATATTCAAGTGTCTCGTTAGCTCTCGCATTGGGGCCTGGGTTTGGCGGTATTGGCTCAGTCAAGTACTTGAGCTTACCGTCAGCAATGGCAGCATTCCGTAATGCCGCCTCCCAGTCCGCAAAGTTGGACCCGTCATTCTTCAGTCGCGTGGACTGATTCATGTGGTCCATAAAAGCTTTAAGCCAGGATTCGCGCGCGAGCGTGGCACTTGGCATAGGGATATCAGTATTTCCAGCCATTTGTTATATGCAGTATTATCAATATAAACGAGTTCTACTCTGAAAAAGAAGAAAAACCATAATAAGCATACTCATCGATTTGAATTTAAGTCTAGTGCAAAATTTGTTTTAATGCAAAGACTCGAGCATTTATACAATTGACCTCCCTCAAGAATTATATAAATGATCCCAAGACTCAATTATCTGTAAATTGATAAGCCAACCTCTTGGCTAATTCTACCTTTAGAATTCTTGGTCGATAAATTTCTGTAAATTCTATCTTTAGTCCATCATAATCACGAGAAACTCTTCGGACTATAATGTTGAGATAAAATAGGTCAACACACACTACTTACCCAACGTAGAAGGGGTCATATGGAGAGTAAGGTCCTATATGCCTACCGACGAAGAAGGAATTCATAGTAGTTTGGCCTATAAAGACTAGTCTCAATTTTAGGTTTAGAGAAAGATCCCATCAATTTTATTTTAATTCAATTTTAAGTGAACTAATATCTAGCATGCGAGAATGTATAAACTAAAATCATGGCTTAAATTCGAGTGACATCTTTATGTCCATGATAACTAACATTCAAACTATATGAGTCAATTTTCATGCATTTTAGTATTAGGTGGTTTGGTTTAGGCAAAAAATGATGCACTAACTATCATGTGATGAAAAAGCAACAAGAACGGAAAAATACATAAAACTATTACAAAGTCATAGTGTGGCCTATCTACCAAAATGAACTAAAATACAACTTTGGAATCCAACCCAGTTGGACCCAAGAAGCTTGTCTTGATTGTCCATCTTGGTCCATGTAGCGGGAGTGAGTAATCCGATCTCCATCTTTAGTCTTCTCAAAATACATTTAATAAATTACAAAATATAAACCTATTTACATTCTAATTTAAAAACATAATTTTATGAAAAATAAAATGGAAATTCGAGATCTCAAAATTACATCAAAAATCATGTTTCCATCATTACGAAAACATGATCAACTAAGGCCACACTAGGTAATACAAATTACAACCGATTGCAAAATACGTAAATTAAACCATTCAACCATTCATTCAACAAGATAAAATGCATCAACTATAAATTAATCATTCAAGACATAATTCTTTAATTATGAAGAGTAATTTATCCAAACCACCTTTTAAAATGATCAAAATTATGTGACAATTCCTTAATTAATCACAATAACCCCAATCAAACATAATCCAATTTTAATTCATATTCTTTAACATGAATTAATACAACATTATTTTAAACCTCTTTAAAATAATTGGGTAACCAATTATTGTGAACTTCTTCACAACAATAAACAAAACATTATCATTATAATGAATTATAACAAAAACTTACGACCAAAATAAAGTTTTAAAAAAACGAAACAAAATTTTTTTTTTTCGTATGGCAGCCACGGTTTTTTTTTTTTTTTTTTTTTTTTATTAAAAAAAAAAATATACAATTTAATTTGATGTTACTAATATTTACAAGATCGGTACAAATTATCAACATCTAATCATTATTAAACATCGATACAAACTAGATGATTCAATTTAACAATTTAAAATGAATATCTAAATTAATGAATACCGAAAAATATATAGCGATGAACATTCAAATCGATTTCCATTTACGTTTTAATTTAATCCTTATTAAATCAAAACAACTACAAATTCATCATGTTATCTTCTTAACTATTTAAAACAACAATTATAATGAATCAAAATGGAAAAACAAGGCAAAATATTTTTCTAATCTTATATTTTACCAATTATGAAAAACATATAAAATAATTTCGTAGCCCTTGGCTCTGATACCACTTGTGAGAAATATCGGTATATTTCGTCATTAATTTACGGATTATAACGAAACTATAGTATATGAATTACGAGTCATAAATGAATTGCATAGTATAATTAACCTTTGGTCCTAGCAAATTTGGCCTATGAACAATATCGAAATCGATATTCTCCTAATTGTTGCACCCAAGATGCTCCGAGATATGCCTTGCTACTGCTAGAATCTTAGAGAAAAGTTACTGCTAATTTTTCTTTTGTGTGATGATGAATGATAGAGAGAATTAGAGAGAAAAATCAAAATTTTTCTTTTTGCTCTTCTTGCTCTGTCCGGCCGTTCCACTAGTAGGAGTATGAGTAGTCTTTTTTTTTTTTACTTTTTACTCCTCTTCTTATAAGGGTTTTTGACCTAGTTACCATAAAAGAATAATAGGAGATCTTTTTCCCTTATTTTTATCTCCTATTAACCGAAAAATTAAGAGAAGAAGAGAATATTTTTTTCTTTCCTTTTTTGGTTATATTAGCATGTAATATAATATATACGTCAACTATAAATATCCGTATATTTATAATTTGCTAATTAAATATAACATATTATGTTTAATTACGAATTAACATTTTAATTCGTTTAAGCTTATATTATATACATTGATTAAATATAACGGTTTATATTCAATTACGAATTACATTTAATTCGTCTCAGCTAATATTATTTAATCGTTATTAAATAATCGTATCATCATTACATTGACTAACCTTTTAGTCATATACATCGACTAGCCTTTTAGTCATATAATAAGGCATCAATATGATTATATTATTCATATAATCACATCTCTTAGACACATCCTTTAGGTGTGACTTTTAGGGATCAGTTGATCACCGCCATTAAAATGACAATAACGTCAAACTCCTAGCAAGCCAACCGTTATCGATAAACGTTAATCCTTTGATAAGAATACAAAGTATACCCTGTGAACCTGTAAGAGATTTATTCATGTTATCACACTAACTGTGGAGGACACTAGCTCCAACACGGTCCACTTGACCGGCTGGCACCCCGCTGGAATTCTTTTCTATATTTTCTTATACCTTCATTAATAATAGTTTGTATGGTTCGTTTATCGTATAAATTTACGTAATAGCTTTGAATATTCATGTTTAGAATATATGATATCTCATTCACTTGTATCGCATGTTTTGTGACGGTTTTTCATATATCCCCGTTTGATTCAGTTTTACATATGTTATGATTTGAGCACAAATTGTTATGTGCTATGAACTCTCATTCCCCGGCTAACCCCTCGCTCGTAAGGCTGGAATGTCGGAACGAGGAGATGTATCCTTAATGCTTAATTGCATGTTTTAGTGGGGATATGATGACGTTGTTAAGAGGCGAACGCAATGCGTTGATCGACCCGGCCGTCAAATGTCGTATACTTGCGAGGTGGTGTCATTGCATGTAGCGTACCGCTTGTTATGATGCTTGTGCTCTTTCCGCCTCTTTCGTGAAGGTTGACCGAATTTGGAGTACTCGGCTTCTATGTTTGACCGAGTCTTGGATGCGAAATGTTTATCGCATGTCCAATCCGAAAATGTTATTCCGAGAGTCTGGCCAGGTTTAGACTAGGATCGGATATTTATATCGTCGTCCTACCAGGATCAATTGAGTCTACATATACGAAGTGTTAATCGTGTATGTGTTCAGGGAAATGTTTATCCCGTGGGGATGCGATTTTAATCATACTTGCTATGTACATGGTGTTAGTGCGTGTCATTTACCGTGAGAGATGTTGTCACTGTAATCGTACGTTTGGATGGATTATTAAATGTTGATTATTATTGACCGTTGGATGACTTGACGTGGTTTATATGTCGAGTCTCTACCTTATCAAGTATATGCCACTAACGGTGAGATGCAAGCCCTAGTGAGTATATAGTTGCCTAAGGGTGTCTTCCCAAAGTCTGTTTATAATCTGATGCGTACAGTTTATATGTCGAGTTCTATCTTATCAAGTATATGCCACTAACCGTGAGATGTAAGCCCTAGCGAATATGTAGTTGCCTAAGGGTGTCTTCCCCGACTTTGTCTATAATCTGATGATTACGGTTTTGTACTTCATGCGCCTATATCTTTATATATTGGAATGCCTATTTTCCTTTTCGTAATTCACATGTATATTTATATAAGTATGCTTCTACTTATGTATTTCCGTTTAAGTATGTTATTTGTGATATGGCTGGGAGAACCCGGAGGAACTCCCCACTGACTGTGGCGTTCATGTTTTCATGGATGAACATGTTGCTTGGAGGGATTTTGCTTGTTGTTTTTGGGGTTCGGGTGTGAGCTAGCGGGCGTTGGCCTTGACGATTCACCCCTAGACATTTCTTAGCTAGTTTGCTAATAACTTTATGTTTGATCACATTTTGAGAGACTACGTCTCTTCGTAGTATATTCTACTTTAGTTTGTAATTATTTGACATTCCTCTAACTTTTATTTTGGCATGTAAAAAGGTTTTAAAAATACCGTATTTTCCGCTATATAAATTGCATGCTTGTTATGTCTTATTTCCGTTATCGTGAGGGTTGTCACAGTTGGTATCAGAGCCTATGACGCTCTCGACGCACACACGTGAACCCTAAATTTAAATTACTTGACCAAGGAATAATGAATGAGAGATGGGTAGACTTAAGGACCTAATATGGTAGTCTTTGGTGTACTTCATGTTTGTTAGGTTCTAACTTGTTTGTTGATTGTGTTGAGTGGTGTTTGTTTGTATCTACCGTCTTGAGATGGATCATGTGTTACCTAGATGAAGTATCCTCTACCGAAGATTGAAGATTGACGAGCCTATTTTAAGTGTACTTCTCCCTCATCGAGGATCTCTTGTGCCTTTAGTATACCTTTTCCCCTCTTTCTATCTAGGTGCTTCTTTCTCTTCCAACTTGTTTCGTCTCTTGGAAATTACTCTTGATAGTTTCCTCTATCTTACAATTGGTACCCTTACCTTCCTCATGTAACATTTTTGTGGATGCCATGCCCATTTATTTATAGTGTATAAACCGTGGTCGGAAGAATTTTGGACCTTGTGGAATCTTAGTGTTGATAGAATAAATTAGGGATTTGAGGAAAATGGTAAAGATCTAAGTTCACCCCATAGTGTTGAGTGGTTGTATCCTTGAGGAAAGTGTGGTCAGACAAGTTTGATGATTTTAATGCTTAATGCTTGCCATGACTCATGTGTGAATAGTTCATGGTATTTTATGGTGTAAGGTTGAATGAGTTAGCTAGGACCTCTTAACCCATTAGTGATTTGATCTTTTGGAGTGTCTTGAGGATCATACCTAGTTTACAGCTAGTTGTTATAAGTGAGAATATTTAGATGGTACCTTGATCTATCAGATGTCTTTGAGACTAAGTGACTCCCTATGGTTTCCGAGTGTGTATTTTTGGGTATATGCTTGGTGGAAAAGTACTTGGCTATAATTCTTGGATTTAAAAATATGATCTTATATCATGGTATCGGAGACCTGGTGGAGGTAGTAAGTCGTCATGATAGATTAAACCATGGTACTTAATGATTATGGACATGAGTGGAATCTGATTAGATGAACTATGACGGTGATGCCTTAGGATGTTGATGATGACGTTTTGCAGCAGGAGCTCACCCAAGGGGCCTTGATGATCAAGCCACAAACAAGACAAGCCTGGCCCCAAGATCCCCTCAGATGGAAGCTCGAGTCACAAGGTCCAAACAACAAGCCATGACAGACCAAATTCAAGCCAGGCCAAGCCAAGACATGGAGGAAGATAGTCCAGGGCTCAACAAGCCATGCCAAGTCCTAACTCAGTCCACATTACCCACACAAGACAGAAACAATGCCATTCAGAACCAGGCAGACCAATCAGCAAACCATGCACCAAGGAGGTACACCAGGGCATCCTAGCCACCCCCACCATGGCCTACCATCAAGCCAACCCACTAAGCTACAAGTTTGTCCAGGATAACCCCTTTTGAAGTCTAGCAAAAACTCAAGTAACAAGCACCCCAAGCTAGAGTCCAGTAAACATTAAAGCAGAGAAGGTACAAGTCAGATTGTGGCTTCCTTTTGTTTAAGTCAACTTGTCCTCGTCCAAGGCAGGTCTTATCTAAGTTCTAATAAGAGTAGAGAGTCCCAAGGAGCAGCAACACATCCAGGCAAAGCAGCAAGACAAGAAGAACAACAGATTTCCTATTCAGGAAAACTCCAAAACTGCTTTATTTGCTTTTTGTTCAGTCTGTTCTTTGTGTCTTGTGTCTGTACTTTATAGTTGTTGAGCTCGTCCTATTATAAGGCTCTTAATTAGTGTCGGTTGTAGTAGTTTAGATCCTAAGCTGGCCCTTTGATGATCTGTACATCCAATGGTTCACAAGATATCAGCCTCCCTATATAAGGAGGTCTTTGTATGTTGTTTGAGGCAGACTTTTATGAATGAATTAACTTTGAGAAATCCCTCAAATCTTTCAAACTTGTGCTAAGAGCTGTAGTTTGAGTCAAGCCGGTTTGTCGCGCACCGCTCAAGCAAAAACAATTTGTAAAACCCAACTAATGCGATAGCGGAAGTCGGGGTCGAACCACAAAGGACGGTGGGGTTAGGCTATAAGTCTCGGTTTTATTCTAGTTTAGTCAAACAAACAATGTGAGTGATAATAATAAGCTAATGAATTAAAAAAAACTAGTAAACATAAACAAAACAAAGAACACAAATGAGGAGAGGCGGCCAGGGTCTCGGGTTCACTTAAGTAGGTGGGGTCAAGTCTAAGACAAAATGAGAGGTGAAACGAAGGATGAGGTCTAGGTGTGTCTCCATCTTTCAATGAGAGAAGGTCCTTGAGTCGAGTCTAGCCAAGCTTTCGCCTTAGCCATTCTCAACCCACTTGACAAGCGCGATCAACAAACAAGTCAAAGCTTTCACCCATGACGAGTCTACACGATAAGAAATGCCAAACTTTCATTTAAGCAATTCAACAAACATATTAAATGCACAAGACAAGAGGAAAACATCCAACGCTCAACATATACAAAATAAGGTAATTAAGATGGGTACAAGTCTAGGTAAAGTCTCAACCTTTCGGTCTAAGAGGTCCCTTAGGTCGGGTCTAAGCAAGCTATCGCTCATATTAGGCCAATCCTATCAAAATCATGCCGTCTAATTACTACTAGTCTAAGCTTTCGCTTTAAAGAGTAGTGACTAAAAATAGAGAAAGACTCAAGTTTTCACTTCAAGCATTTCATCGAACATGGAGTGTGCATAAGATTAAAGACAAGTAACCCACAAAATTACTCTTAACAAAACACAATAATTAAACCCATCTAATCCCACTTAAGATCCCCTTTAACCCTAGCAATAATCTACTCTAACATGGTGAAAACTAAAGTAATTAAACCACTCACTAACAATAAAAAGAACATAAACATGATTTAAATAACAAAGTAACAAACTTTAATGAAATTAACAACTAAAATAAACTTAAACAAAGACATGAGATTAACAATAATAAAATGAAAAGGGAAAGAAAATTATACCCAACTTGAAGGAAATTGTGTAGTGAACTAGAATGAAGAATTAATTGCATAAAGATTAAATCTTGTCCCGGAATAATTAGTCTATTACATATGATAAAACTAGATCTAAACTAATTTTGAGAGGGAAGAAAATGTGATTTTCTCCTCTTGTTTTTCTTCTGTCTAATGGTCTACCTCTCTCTCTCTCTAAAAATATCTAACCTAGTCTAATAATGGGTGGTGTCCGTTTTTTGGTTTCTTTGACTTGTTTTCCGTCCCCCACACCCTCCTGCTTTTCTTTTCTTTTATTTTTGTCTTCTTCTCTTTCTTTTGTTTTCTTTTCTTTCTTTTGTTTTCTGCTTTTTCTATTCATTCAAAAACGAACCCACATCAGTTTCACGCGTGATACAAATAAAGTGGGAGTCTGAGCCACGGATGCTACGATGGCTTCCATGGTGAATTCGAACGAAGCGGATGACGGAGCTCGAGCCATGGTGACTTGATTGCAGCTGGTGATCGAATGAAGATGGTGGTGATTTGATGGTGATGCGGAGGTGAGCTGGTGTTTCCGGGTTGATGGTGGTGAATGTCTGGTGCTCACGGAGGTGAGCTGGTGGTGGAGCTCGGTTAGAGTCGAGTGGTGCTGCCCGAATGGTGGCAGGGGTTGGCCACGGTGGTTGTGTAGTGTGGGATCGAGCAAGGTGGCTCGAATGACGCGCTGCAGGTGGTTGATGCTGCTTGTTGTTGTTGATGCCGCTGTCGGGTTTCGATTGGTGGCTATAAGTCCTAGCCACGGCTGAAGCGATGGAGGACGACGGTGGTTGTCATGCTGGTAATGGCGACAGTTTTGATCGACGGAGCTGCTGCGGTGGAGGAGAAGGGGAGCAGCACGGAGTGCGTGGTGGTGGCCATGGCTGTTGAAGTTAACGATGAACTGGGATACTTGAGTATGGCTGTATGAAGAGTTTGAGGTCAAGCTATTGACCTTTTGACTTTGACACTGAGTTACCAAAATTTCATAATGCAGTGTACAGAGTATATGTCTTTTCATGGCCCATTATTCCTCTTCTTAACCCATTTTATTTTTCCATCTCACTCTATTCCCGAAGCGGTACCTACAAAATATGTTAAGACGAAAGTTAGTGTAAAATCTAGAAAATTAACAATTATTTATAATAAGGGTAACAAAGCTAATAAAATCTAAATAAGTAGTAAAATGAGCTTTTAACGATTAAAGTACGCAAAATCGAGTCAAATAAGTAGCATAAATGAGGGGTAAAACGCTACTAAAATACTACGTATCAAATATCCCCACACTTAAACCTTACTCGTCCTCGAGTAAGCTCATTAAATAAACTAAAGACACGTAATGTAAAATGAGTAATTAACTAAGTTATCATAATAATATCCGATGAGAGGCAATTAACGGGCCTTCTCCGTCCCTTCAACTCACAATGAAACACTATGAGGGGAGGTGTTTCCTTGCAAGGCAAGTGGGGGCTTGCTCAAAATTGCGACACATCCAAACGGTAAGCACGTAATAACATGATAAGGATGCATCTAGCAAAAGAATAATCACACGCCTCATCCATGTGACGAAAATATCTATAAGGAAAACCGTCTAAATAAATGCATGATCCTTATAAGCCACTAGTATCATAAAGCATGGAAAAGTGTTCGCCTCTTAGCGGTGCAAGTCTAATAGAAATTTCGAGCCCCGTCTACTACTAGCTTGGTCAAGAGCGATAAAATGGAAGATGAAAATGAGATCCCCGTGATGTTATTAAGCACGATAGCATAAGAAATTCACGTCTCTCAACTAAATGAGACACAAGGGTCATCCCGTCTCACTATGCAACTCAAGGTTATATGATTCAAGAAATGTTAAAGGAAAAAGAGATTTGAGTCTTATTGCTTGGAAATTTTTCATTTCTACATTTTTTTTTTCTTTTGGTTTTCTTTTTCTTTCTTTTTGAGTTGCATTTTGAGTTGCAATTTTTTTGACATGATAGCACACGGTTTTCGTCAAGGACACGCGGTCGGAACCAACAATAGGGGTATCCCCACCGTAGTGGCATCGAGCGGAGCCCTAGATGTGGGCCCACTAGAATCCCTAGAAGTTCCGTTTTGCATTTCCTCGACGAAAACAAGAAAACATGATATTTGACTCAATATTTTTCGCTTGCTTGTGTTGTTTCCTTTTTGTGAGTAGAAGTGGAAGAACAATGAATCAAAGTTGGTTGCATAGTAAGACGGTCACCTAAGAATTCTTTCAACTAACGGAATATTCACATCAATTGGGGTTGTCGAGGTGGAATAAGCGCAAACACATGACTTGACTTTAGTAGACGGGTCAAAACTCACTAGAAATGGACAACCTAGGGAGTCCAAAATTCCACGATTAAGATTAACACTTTATGAATGAAAAACTAGCTAGAAGGGATTATGCACATTCAACCATTTTTCCAAATAAATAATTTATAAAACCAATTTTCTAAATGCAACTATATGCCATGATGCAATCTATATATATACAACCTAAATGCACATGCTCTACCCAACTATATGACACACAAGCTAATGCTATCTCCTAACAACACATAGGTGGCACACACGCCAATCAACAAAATCCACAACATCGTCATCAACACATCCCGTCCTCCTCAAACGAGTAAGAAGAAAAAGAGATAAGGGAGAAGAGAATAGGAAAGATCTCACCATAACGTCTTCATTTTCCCTATTTCGTGCTTTTTATGATGTGGGGTGCACCTATGGATGAAGATAAGAGGAAACACACAACAATATATACAAACTAAACTATATACAAACTAATTTTTAGGATTTTTCTCAAATTTTTCAAATTTTAAAAATTTTCAAAATTATTCTATACACTAATTTCCTCCCCACACTTAAACCGGACATTGTCCTCAATGGTCCAAATGGTAGGAAAAGAAGAAAAGAAATAACATGTTTTTGGAATTTTTCAATAAGAAAAGAAAGAACGCCAAGAAATAAAAAGCTTGGGTTGCCTCCCAAGAAGCGCGGTTTTAAGGAAACCGCAAAACCTACTTAAGCATCCAACAATTATCCGGGATCCCACAATCTATATACAAGGCCACCAATGGCCGCAACCTCATCATAGTAGCTCACATCCTTGAGGTTCCTCCAATTATCTCCGTTTCCACCATCCTCCTCATCAATTTCAAATTCAACAATATAATATTTTTCCTCCTTTTTGGGAGGAGGATGATAAGAACGGATGATACCGGGACATTCAACAACATAGGAGACTTGAGTAGTCTCCTTGTTCCTAGCTTCTTCTTTCCACCCCTCCTTTTCAAACACATCCTTCCTAAAAGGAGGAGAAGACACCTCAAATACATTAAATTTATGAAGGAGAGGGATTTCAAACACTTCATTCACACAAGAATCATCAAGAATAAGGTTAACATTGACATCATGGTTTGTGATGGTGTGCTCACAAGAAGTAGGAGAGTCAAGATGCTCAACGAAAGTAGGAGAGTCATGCCAAACACGAGAGGTAGTCAAGGTGGGTTTCTCTAAGCTATCATCCTCAATAAGCTCATCATTCCACTTAACTTCCAACAGTTCAAGCATGCCTTCTTCCTCAATCTCACTCTCAAGATCCTCAAAGATTGCATCAAAACCATTGGTGAGGGTAAGTAAATCATCCTCACCACAAGAAGGAGCTTCAAATTTCTCAAGAATAGGTCCATCAAGTAGAAGCACCTCATAATCCTCCTCACAATCAATACTCACACTCTCTTTGTCACTAGTCTCATTATGCATCCCAAAATCAATCTCAAATTTCTCAAGAAGGGGCCCCTCAAGAAAATCGATCTCAATATCCCATTTATCCTCAATATCCTCAATGTTCTTCAAAGAACCACTACAAGACTTGTTTTTCTCATCATCCCTCTTGACTAACTCCTTCTCCACCACCTCATTGTTCACCTCAAACGATACCCTCTCAAATTCACATAAACCAAGACAACTTGGTTCAATCAACCACTCATTTTCATCAAAGTTGAAACTTTCCAACTCACATTCAACAAAATAAGGTGTAGGTTGGCATAAGAAGGGCAAGGGTTGTATCGATAAAAGACAAGGTGGCTCAAAAGAGAAGTCAAGGGCATGCAAATCATCATCATCTTTCATCATATTAGCATGCAAAGGCACATCAAGAATTACATACTCATCCCAAGGATTTTTCGAACCAACAACATTGTCAACACAATTTTCATCATCAAGATTCACATCAAATGTCACATGCTCAAGCTCATTCAAATACATATCATTTATATCATCATTGACAAGAGAACAATGCACATTATTCAAACATGAATCATCATCAATTCTCATAAACTCGAACTCACTTTTGTCATTTTTGGGTGTGAGTTGGTGTTTAAGAGGTGAAGTTGGATAACAATCAAAGTGTGACATGTTTTCATTAGAAGGAGGTTCAATATTGGCATTAGACATTGCATTTACATTGGGATAAGATGAGAAATAAGAAGGTGAAGTGCAAACTTGAGAGGTATGTCCCACACCACTACATGTATCACAAGTAGGTGAGAATGATTGCATACCACACATATTGTTGGGGAAGAGGGGAACATGTTGAGATTGGATATTATGCTCATTATCAAGAGGAAAAGAATCATTCACTTGAGTCGAATCATTAAACAAATACTCTTGGTGAGCTACCTCCTCGCATTGAAAAGCCATGAATTCTATGAAATTCCAAAAGTCTTTATAATTCATGTTAAAGACTCGATCACAACTCATATAATTTGCCAAATCACAAGTTTCGGAATTCATGCCCAAACATAAAGCGCAAAACGCCTCAAACTTAGTAAGAAAGTAGCCACAAGAAGCACCGTTAGAGAAATAAGAATCAAACCTAGCAAGATACTCATGGAATGGTTCATTTTCATCTTGATAAAAATTGAACAAAGACATGGTGGAATATAAGACTCTAAATACAAATGACTAATTATAAACTAAAAATGCAAGTAATAAATAATCAACATTTTTTTTTTCAATTTTCAAAAGCAATAAAATATGACTAATCCTAAAACTAAACTAAGACTTACATCTAACAAAGCACCATCCCCGGCAACGGCGCCATTTTGATGAGCGGTTTGTCGCGCACCGCTCAAGCAAAAACAATTTGTAAAACCCAACTAATGCGATAGCGGAAGTCGGGGTCGAACCACAAAGGACGGTGGGGTTAGGCTATAAGTCTCGGTTTTATTCTAGTATAGTCAAACAAACAATGTGAGTGATAATAATAAGCTAATGAATTAAAAAAAAACTAGTAAACATAAACAAAACAAAGAACACAAATGAGGAGAGGCGGCTAGGGTCTCGGGTTCACTTAAGTAGGTGGGGTCAAGTCTAAGACAAAATGAGAGGTGAAACGAAGGATGAGGTCTAGGTGTGTCTCCATCTTTCAATGAGAGAAGGTCCTTGAGTCGAGTCTAGCCAAGCTTTCGCCTTAGCCATTCTCAACCCACTTGACAAGCGCGATCAACAAACAAGTCAAGGCTTTCGCCCATGACGAGTCTACACGATAAGAAATGCCAAACTTTCATTTAAGCAATTCAACAAACATATTAAATGCACAAGACAAGAGGAAAACATCCAACGCTCAACATATACAAAATAAGGTAATTAAGATGGGTACAAGTCTAGGTAAAGTCTCAACCTTTCGGTCTAAGAGGTCCCTTAGGTCGGGTCTAAGCAAGCTATCGCTCATATTAGGCCAATCCTATCAAAATCATGCCGTCTAATTACTACTAGTCTAAGCTTTCGCTTTAAAGAGTAGTGACTAAAAATAGAGAAAGACTCAAGTTTTCACTTCAAGCATTTCATCGAACATGGAGTGTGCATAAGATTAAAGACAAGTAACCCACAAAATTACTCTTAACAAAACACAATAATTAAACCCATTTAATCCCACTTAAGATCCCCTTTAACCCTAGCAATAATCTACTCTAACATGGTGAAAACTAAAGTAATTAAACCACCCACTAACAATAAAAAGAACATAAACATGATTTAAATAACAAAGTAACAAACTTTAATGAAATTAACAACTAAAATAAACTTAAACAAAGACATGAGATTAACAATAATAAAATGAAAAGGGAAAGAAAATTATACCCAACTTGAAGGAAATTGTGTAGTGAACTAGAATGAAGAATTAATTGCATAAAGATTAAATCTTGTCCCGGAATAATTAGTCTATTACATATGATAAAACTAGATCTAAACTAATTTTGAGAGGGAAGAAAATGTGATTTTCTCCTCTTGTTTTTCTTCTGTCTAATGGTATACCTCTACCTCTCTCTAAAAATATCTAACCTAGTCTAATAATGGGTGGTGTCCGTTTTTTGGTTTCTTTGACTTGTTTTCCGTCCCCCACACCCTCCTGCTTTTCTTTTCTTTTATTTTTGTCTTCTTCTCTTTCTTTTGTTTTCTTTTCTTTCTTTTGTTTTCTGCTTTTTCTATTCATTCAAAAACGAACCCACATCAGTTTCACGCGTGATACAAATAAAGTGGGAGTCTGAGCCACGGATGCTACGATGGCTTCCATGGTGAATTCGAACGAAGCGGATGACGGAGCTCGAGCCATGGTGACTTGATTGCAGCTGGTGATCGAATGAAG
Source organism: Heliosperma pusillum (assembly GCA_022085475.1). Classification (NCBI taxonomy): domain Eukaryota; kingdom Viridiplantae; phylum Streptophyta; class Magnoliopsida; order Caryophyllales; family Caryophyllaceae; genus Heliosperma; species Heliosperma pusillum. Next base: position 38,626 of record JAIUZE010002140.1, read on the forward strand.
ATGGTGGTGATTTGATGGTGATGCGGAGGTGAGCTGGTGTTTCCGGGTTGATGGTGGTGAATGTCTGGTGCTCACGGAGGTGAGCTGGTGGTGGAGCTCGGTTAGAGTCGAGTGGTGCTGCCCGAATGGTGGCAGGGGTTGGCCACGGTGGTTGTGTAGTGTGGGATCGAGCAAGGTGGCTCGAATGACGCGCTGCAGGTGGTTGATGCTGCTTGTTGTTGTTGATGCCGCTGTCGGGTTTCGATTGGTGGCTATAAGTCCGAGACACGGCTGAAGCGATGGAGGAAGACGGTGGTTGTCATGCTGGTAATGGCAACAGTTTCGATTGACGGAGCTGCTGCGGTGGAGGAGAAGGGGAGCAGCACGGAGTGCGTGGTGGTGGCCATGGCTGTTGAAGTTAACGATGAACTGGGATACTTGAGTATGGCTGTATGAAGAGTTTGAGGTCAAGCTATTGACCTTTTGACTTTGACACTGAGTTACCAAAATTTCATAATGCAGTGTACAGAGTATATGTCTTTTCATGGCCCATTTTATTTTTCCATCTCACTCTATTCCAGAAGTGGTACCTACAAAAAAATGTTAAGACGAAAGTTAGTGTAAAATCTAGAAAATTAACAATTATTTATAATAAGGGTAACAAAGCTAATAAAATCTAAATAATTAGTAAAATGAGCTTTTAACGATTAAAGTACGCAAAATCGAGTCAAATAAGTAGCATAAATGAGGGGTAAAACGCTACTAAAATACTACGTATCACTATGCAGTTGGGGCTGTTTTGGGGCAAAGGAAGGATAAGGTGCTACATGCAGTTTACTATGCCAGTAAGACGTTGGATGATGCGCAAGTTAACTATGCTACCACTGAGAAAGAATTACTTGCCGTTGTCTTTGCCTTAGACAAGTTTAGAGCCTATCTTGTGGGTTCTAAGGTGATAGTCTATACTGACCATGCCGCACTGAAGTACTTGTTGGCTAAGAAGGAAGCCAAACCTAGGCTCATTCGTTGGATCTTGTTGCTACAAGAATTTGATTTGGAGATCCGGGATAAGTCGGGTGCTGAGAATGTGGTTGCTGACCATTTGTCTCGTCTGAGGTTTGAAGAGGGAGATTCCCTCCCCATTGATGATTCGTTTGCTGATGATCATCTCCTTACCATTACCATGGAGACTCCATGGTTTGCCGATTATGCCAACTTTTTGGTTGGGGGAATTATGCCTCCAGATCAATCCTATCAGCAAAAGAAGAGGTTTCAAGACGATGTCAAGAGGTATTTTTGGGATGATCCTTATCTATTCCGGGAATGTGCCGACGACATTTATCGACGATGTATTCCAGAGGGTGAGGTACATGCCATCCTTTCTCATTGTCACCCTTCTTCATATGGCGGTCATCATGGTCCCTCAAGGACGTTTGCTAAAGTTATGCAGTCGGGTTTTATTGGCCGACTATTCTCAAGGATGCTACTACTTTTGTCCGTTCTTGTGACGCATGTCAAAGGACGGGAAATATTTCTCAAAGGCATGAGATGCCTCAAACGGGTATTTTGGAAGTTGAGATATTCGATGTTTGGGGTATTGACTACCAAGGGCCATTCCCATCTTCCCATGGTAACCAATATATTCTAGTAGCAGTTGATTATGTCTCTAAATGGGTGGAAGTCATTGCCACTCCTACTTGTGATGCCAAAGCAGTTATCAAGTTGTTTCAGAAGATCATTTTTCCACGATTTGGGGTTCCTCGTGCTCTCATTAGCGATGGAGGAAAGCACTTCAACGAACGTCATCTTAATTCCTTATTGAAGAAATATGGCGTTACACATCGTCGGGGGTTAAGTTATCATCCGCAGACAAGTGGTCAGGTAGAGGTTTCTAATAGGGAGATTAAGCCAATCCTTGAGAAAGTTGTGAGTAAATCTAGGAAGGATTGGAGTCGTAAGCTTGATGACACTTTATGGGCTTACCGAACTGCTTTTAAGACTCCAATTGGTGCTTCTCCATACCGGTTAGTCTATGGCAAGGCGTGCCATTTACCGGTAGAACTTGAGCATAGGGCTATGTGGGCCATAAAAGAGCTTAATATGGATCCCTCACTGGCGGGTGAGAAACGACTTATGCAATTGAACGAGCTTGATGAGTTTCGATTGCATGCCTATGATAGTGCTCGGGTCTACAAGGAGAAGACCAAGAAGTGGCATGACAAGCATATCATGCAGCGGGAATTTAAAGTTGGTGATAAAGTATTATTATTTAACTCCCGTTTGCGTTTGTTTCCAGGTAAACTCAAGTCCAGATGGTCGGGACCGTTCACAGTTACCGAGGTTAACAAGTTTGGGTCGGTTTCACTACAAACCGACAAGGGTGAGACTTTCAAAGTCAATGGTCAACGCTTGAAGATCTACTACGATGGAGCATTTATAGGAGTAATAGAGGCCGTCGACCTTTTCACTCTTGATAAATCCCCATGACTTTGAGGTAACACGGTCGTGCGGGACCGCTATAAACCAGCGCTAACCGGGAGGCAACCCGGCATTTACTTGTATTGCATTTGTAAATTTTATTTCGATTAGCCTAATTATTAATGTCATAGTTTAATTAGATTTAGTTTGGATAGTTAATATAGTTGTGCTTTATTGAGTGCGGTGAGGGAGCGATCTAACAATTTTATCGAGTGATTACAGCTAATAGAATCGGAAATCGCTTTAATAATGAAGAAACGAAAAGAAAAGAAAGGAGAAAAGAAGAGAAACACGAGGTACAAGTGCAAAATCACGGGTTGCTCGATCGAGCAGGCACTTGCTCGATCGAGTTTTCGTACATGCAAACATCCAGCCACTTTAGCAAAGGCGAAAAACTTGAAAATCAAGGTTGCTCGATCGAGCAAGATCCTCTTGCTCGATCGAGTCGGGTCCGGTCCGACCGGTCTGGCGGCAGTAAATAGCAGGTTTTCTCATTCTTTTTCAATTTTTTCAGCATTCTTCTCTCCCTTACCCTTACTCTCTTCATAATACCTCAAGCACACTCACTCCTATCTTCAATTCATCATCAATATTGCATCAACAAACATTAATTTACTTGTTTCAAGCTCAATTTGTGAAGAAATTGATCCTCTTGCTCCCTTATTTTGCCCAAATTGTGAATCTAGGGTTTGTTTCTTATTTCTTCAATTTTGTGCTTCTAATTTGTTGTTGTTGCTTCCTAGCTTTGTTATTTAGTAATTATTCACTCTTACATTGCTAATTGCTCCGTCTTTCTTGCGTTTTAGACTCAAATTTGAATTTTTTTCGAATTAGGGTTACTAAATCCGTCTTTTGAGCGTATAAGTTGTGTTTGTTGTGTTTTATTTACTATAATTAGCTATGTCTAGGCAAGAAGGAACTAGTAAGCGTCGTAGAGCACCCCGTCTTGTTCGACAACCCGACATAGAAGCAATTCCGAGTAACCCCGACTACCCCTGGATCGTTTTCAACACACAAGAGCAGCATGACCGCTTTGCTTTGCTTATGGGTCATCCTATGGACCCTACTCGCTGTGTGTGCCCCAACGTTCTTGATTCACTCGGTTTTGGGAATGCCATGTTTGCTATGTTTCACCGGATCGGGTTTGGGGGGCTATATTCCCTAAATGAGCTTTCCTACCGACCTTTGACACTAGAATTTTTCAGTTCCTATGATTGGGACGAGACCAATGAAAGTGTGTCTTTTAGGTTGCTTAATAGGGATTTTGTGTTGTCCTGCGCCGAATTGGCGAATCATTTGGGTCTTTCTGTCGGTGACGATGATACTTTTATTGCTGTTCCTTCCGGCTTTCAAGCCGTTGAATATTTTCGTTTATTTACGGGTCTTCCCGAGGCACGTGTTAATGCCATGGCGGTCAATGATGTGCAGCATCCTTGTTTGAGGTTGTTTTTGCGTTTCTTTAGCCTCCTTTTATTTGCTAGGAAGGACCTTAGTAAGCTTAATTCTCATGAGGTTTTGTTACTTGCATCTTCCCTAAACCCCATGCATGAGAATGATTTTTATTTCAATCCGGTTGGTTTGGTGTGCTTTGCTTTCTGGAGGATCACTTCCGCTACCCAGCATTCCTTAGATTGTGGTGCCTGGGTCACTAGGTTGGCTAGGAGACTTGCTGGGTTTGGGGGAGACCGTAAATACACACCAATGACCCCGCTTCATGCCCCTAGAGTGGACGAGGAGTACTTGCGCCACACCCTTTGTTGGATAAATGCGTTAGGAAACGATAGATTTCAGTGGCGGGTACGGGGGACCCAATGGATAGCTCTTCCTGATACCGATAACCGTCTCCTTTCTGCGGAGCGATTGTCTACCCATGATCCTGAGACTGGACCTACCCCTCCTCCTCGTTCTTTTGTGGTTCCGCCTGAGCTTATTTTTGCTTTAGCCGAGAACCGTCGACCTCGTCGGCGGATCACTCCTTCTACTTCTGCTCAGACTACCACCACCCCGATTCCACGCTTTACACCCACCCCAGCTCCTTACCCTTACCCTCCACCTGCTTACACCTATGATCCAGCTTTAGAGAGGGAGATTAGGATTCACCAAGGAATTAACAATGACTTGGTGATGAGGGGACTTTGGGAGAACCTCATGCGGACTGATCTTAATGCCACTGCTGGTTGGACTCCGCCGAGTTACTACCGAGGTCCGGGTGATGAGACGGGTGTGTTTGATAATTATGGGGTGACTCCTCAGCAGTTTTCCCAGGAGTTCAGTCACGATTATGGTTGCCTGGGTCGTTCTTGGTATACTCCTATCCAACCGGATGCTCCAGTTGGTGGGTTTGGTGACCCGTTTCGGGCTTCTTCTTCTGGTGCTGCTGAGAGGGGCGATGATGATGATGATGATGATGATGATCAGGCGCAGTAGTGGCCGCTGTCACTACACCCCCATTTTGCAGCTGGTTTGGGGGAAGCTATGCCTATAAACTGGTATTATCTATTCTTGTACTTTCTTTTATTGTATTTTATTTTACCTATTTCCCCTTTTCCCTTTTGTTAGTAGTGTCCTTTAGGTTGCTGCTGTTGGTTGATATGTGATTGTTGTGCTGTTAGCGTCACACTGAGGACACTGTGACATTTAGGTTTAGGGGAGAGTCTTTATTTATGTTGTGTGTTTAGTTTATTTAAAAAAAAAAAAAATTCATAAAAATTGAAAAATTTACAAAATCCAAAAACATGTTTTTTTATTTTTTAGGTCGAGTGACAACGTCAAATATTGTCGTGTCTAGTAACAATTTTTAGAGTCTTTCGTCTTACTTTTTACGGGTCATTAGTGTTGTTTTATGTTAATTTTAGTTTTAGTAATAATGTTAGTATTTAGTATTTTAAGTCACTTTTAGAGTCAAATCCCGAAAATCAATAAAAGTCAAACCCGAAAACCCGAGACCCAAAACCCGGAAATTTTGAATGGGCTAGTAATGAATCACCAAGGTATGAAGACCAAGCCCATTGGGTCAATGAAAGTCAAGGCGGGGTCAATATCCATGGGGTCAACGAAAGTCAAGAAGGAAAACAAGGCAAAAATTCGGCAGTGCTCGACGCAGCCTGCGTCAGCACGACGCAGCCTGCGTCGTAGGACGCAGCCTGCGTCATCTCTCAGCACGGGTTTTCTTCCTTTTCTCGTCTTGTCTTTTGGAAGCCCACCTTTCAAGGCCCCTTAGGTTTGCGGACCAAGGGTATAAAAGAAGATTTCTGAAGAGAGGCAAGGGGAGGAAGCATTCAACATACAACATTATATTTTCCTTAGCATTTTCTCTACTTTTGTTCTTCAAGTTTGGCTTTTGTAAAGGGTTTTTGCTTAGAAATGGGTTGTAATATGAAGACTATGGGTAGCTAATCTTCTTTTGCTTAGTGTAATTTGAACAAGTTCTTCCCTTTTAGCATTGTAAGACCTTTTTAATCCTTCCTTCTCTATTTAATTCCATTTTCCTTGTTTGAATGAATTGTTGTTAAGACTAACCATCTTAGTAATTGTTTGTTTGATTAAATTGCTTTGTCTTGATGAATTTGGTTGATTTGTCTTGATATTTGTTGAAGCAACTTGAAAGTTTGTAACTTTGGTTTAAAAGTTGGAACCTTTTTAGTGGAATTTGGATTATTGTGTATTTAGGACATGGTTTAATGTTTTATTACATGATTCCAGCATGCTTCTTTGGTTTTGTGCTTAAAGCTTGCATCTTTATTTATGCTTATGTTTTAATAAGTATGGGTTTAGTTGTATTGAGTCATTTATGGATGGTTTAATTCATTGGTGGCTAGTTTTTAGAAGTTTGTACTAGATAATTAGAGAAGGGAAGGAAAGGAGGGATCTTTACTTTGTTAATTGTGGGGGAACTTGGGATAATTGCACTAAGTTATTTATCCATATTTGAATCTTTGAGGATTTAGTTGTTGTTAGTAATTTTTAGACTTGATTATCAATTCTCATGAAAAACTTTCTCCATTTGTGTTTTTCCTACATGTTTCCCATTGTGAATATCATAGTTTGTAAGTAATTCAAGTTTTTTTTGTTTCAATTAGTGTTTTAATTTGTGGTTAGATTAATTAATTTGTTAAATCGGTTTTTAGCAAGAGTCTAGATTAGATTTTTAGAAATCATCGCCTTCCCTTGGGTTCGATCCTTGTCTTACCCTTACTACCCTTTTACTTAGGTTGGTTTGAGTCTAGATTTGGCTTTATAAATTGTTATTTGATTTAGCTAATTTGCGGATTTAACGACACCGTATAAAAAGCATCGTCAAATTTGGCGCCGTTGCCGGGGAAGGCAATTTAGCTAAATATCAAATTGAACTCTTGTTAGTGTCATACTTTGTTTAGATAGTTTTTCAAATATTTCTTTTTGTATTGTTTGTAGGTTACTTGGTGTTGAAGTTACTAATTGTGTTGTTGAAGTGTTTTAGAGTTTATGCCTAGGTCACAAGAGGGACTTGGTGACCAAGACATTGACCCGGCTTCTAGTAGCATTTCCAATTGGTTGTTTTCGAATCCCCTCTATAGGAGACCCTTTTGGAGGGAGCATAGTGAAGAGGAGTTTGAGAACAATATTTTTCAAGAACCACAAGAACAAGTGTTTGTGTCACCACCTAGATCACCACCTAGGAGACCGCCACCCTTGAACATCATCTACCCACCCGAAATGGAAGATAATAGAACTATTGGTGAGATCCGGGCAAGAAACTATGAAGAGCAACCGTTGTGTATCGCATACCCTCCCATGGGGGATGTAAATTTCGAGCTAAGGGGGTTCTTTGTTCATAATTTGCCAAGATTTCATGGAATGGTGGGGAATGATCCCAATAGGCACTTGGCCGAATTTCACATGATATGCCAAGGGGCCATCCCTCAAGGAGTGACCGAAGACCAATTTAAACTTAGGGCATTTCCATTCTCTCTACAAGATGCCGCTAAGGAATGGTTATTTTGTCTTCCGGCCCATTCCATCAATACTTGGGTGGGTTTGAAGAAGAAATTTCTTGAGAAATACTACCCGGATTCAAGGCATAACCACTCAAAGAAGCTCATCACTACCATTGAGCAAGACATGGGGGAAACTCTCTATGACTATTGGGAGCGATTCAAAAGCCTCGTGGCAAGGTGCCCTTATCATGGAATGTCGGGGGATGATCTATTGACGGCCTTCAATGAAGGATTATGCCAAAACGACCAACGGATGATTATAGCCGCCACCGGAGGTGGTATTGATACACTTAATGTGGCCGAGGCCAACAACATTATTGAGAAGTTGGCTATGACCACAAGAAGCTACGGGAGGAAGAATGAAAGGGGAGGAAGCTCTAGAAATGTTTCTTCCATGGAAGATTCTCATGCCTCTCAAAATCACAAACTCATGCAAGAAATGGGTGAACTCAAAAGCTTGGTATCCAACTTGGTTGTCAACAAAAGTAGCTCATTTTCTCAACACCCCGAATCACTTGAATGTTCTTATTGTGGAGGTGACCATACTACAAATACATGTTACATCATGATTGAGCAAGGAGCCACCATGGAGAGTGTCAATGCTATGGGGTATGGGAACTACAATGCTAGAAACCCAAGTGGTGGAGGAATGTATAACCAAGTGGGAAATCGTGATCTTTTGGGGTGGGGAGGAGACAAATCAAAGAGTTTTGAAAATGGCCAATTCAACCACTTGAGAGCCCAAAAGCCAACCCAAAACCGAAACACAAATTTCAACCAAAATCCCCAAAGAAATTTCAACAACAACCCAAGACCCAACAATTCAAATTTTCCAAATAATTCTCAAACCCAAAGACAACCCAACCAAAATCCAAATCAAGGGAATTCTTCTTCTCAAGGGAACTTGAGTGACATCTTGCAAACACTTCTTGCCAATCAAGAGAAGGATAGGGAGGAGGCAAGGAGGGATAGAGAGGAAGCAAGAAAGGATAGGGAGGCTAACAACCTTAGGGTGAACAACTTGGAAACCCAACTATCCCAAATGGCCTCAACTTTGTCAAAATCCCAAGCCTCAAGCTCCACAAGATTCCCATCTCAAACCATTCCCCCACCAAGGGAAAATGCTAGTGCCATGACATTGAGGGGAGGCAAAGAGTTGGAAGTAAACCCCCTTGGCAAAGGAAAGGAAAAGATGAAGAATATTGAGATGGAAACCATTGAGATTGAAGACCAAGGAGAATGGGTGGTTGGTCAAGAAGAGATATTGAGAAATGAAAAAGGGGCATCCAAAAGCATGGACCCAAAGGGAGAAAATTCAAGGAAGAGCAAGGACACTATTGAAGATGATGAAGTGGAGGAGTACATACCGGAAGTCCCATTTCCTAGTGCTTTGATAAGCACAAGGAAGTATGCCAAGGAGAATGACTTATATGAGACTTTCCGAAAATGTGAGGTAAACATCCCGCTTCTTAACTTGTTGAATAGTGTCCCTAGGTATGCCAAGTTTTTGAAAGAGCTTTGCACACCTAGGAGAAATCCAAAGAAGGGAACCCATAAGGTTAGGGTGAGTGAACATGTGTCGGCCATGTTCAAACAAAATTTACCAAAGAAATGTGGAGACCCGGGCATGTTCACTATTCCTTGCACTATTGGGGGGAAAAGTTTTAAACGTGCCATGCTAGACCTTGGGGCTTCTATAAACGTCATGCCTTTATCTATTTATGAGACCCTAGGTTTAGGACCTTTGTCTAAGACCGGGGTAGTCATTCAACTTGCCGATAGGTCTAGTGTTTAACCCAAGGGCATGGTAGAGGATGTACTAGTGGAAGTCGATAATCTTGTCTTTCCGGCGGATTTCTACGTCTTAGATATGGAATCTAGCTCTAGTGCCACCCCTCTCCTTCTTGGTAGGCCGTTTATGAAAACTTCAAATACTAAGATCGATGTTTCAAACGGGTGCTTGACTATGGAGTTTGAAGGAAAAAGATTAACTTACAATATATATGACTCCATGAGGCACCCGAGTGACCATCAATCTTGTCTCTTCTTGGATATCTTTGAGCCATTAGTGAATCAAATGTATAAACTTTGTGATAGAGACCCACTCGAGGTAGCTTTAACTAATCCCATGGAAGAGGAAGGTTTGCGCTTGTTGTTGGACTTTGATGTGCAGGAATGTCTTGGAGACATGGAAAGGGAAGAGCCAATAGAAACATATGAGGAGCTCAACGTCATAGAGATGCTGAAAACAGGGCAAGGCAGAGCTCGACGCAGCCTGCGTCACACGACGCAGCCTGCGTTGTACGACGCAGCCTGCGTCACTGGACGCAGCCTGCGTCCTGCACTGGCAAACCTATCCGAGTTGTGTGCTTTGAGTATTCCACTCCACAAGCCCCTCCCTTCCATTATCCAACCTCCTAAGGTCGAGTTGAAGACCCTCCCAAGCCATTTAAAGTACATCTTTCTAGGGGACAAGAACACCCTACCACTTATCATTTCAAGCACACTCACCGAGGACCAAGAAGGCAAATTGGTATCACTACTTGAAAAGCATACGGAAACATTTGGGTGGAGCATAGCGGACCTAAAAGGGATAAGCCCGGTGACTTGCATGCACAAGATACGACTTGAAGTGGATGCCAAACCGGTCCGACAACCCCAAAGGAGGCTCAATCCACCCATGGCGGAGGTAGTGCAAGAAGAGGTAATTAAGCTATTGCAAATGGGTATCATTTTCCCTATTTCCGACTCTCGTTGGGTTAGCCCAACTCAAGTCGTACCCAAAAAGGGAGGAGTGACGGTAGTCAAGAATGCACAAGGAGACTTGGTCTCCACCCGACCACAAACCGGTTGGAGAGTGTGTATTGACTACCGCCGCTTGAATGCGGTAACATTGAAAGACCATTTCCCGCTACCATTTATTGATCAAATGTTAGAAAGATTAGCGGGGAAAGCTTTCTATTGTTTCCTTGACGGTTACTCGGGGTATTTTCAAATCCCAATTGCACCCGAGGACCAAGTCAAGACCACATTCACTTGCCCATTTGGTACATTTGCTTATCGTCGTATGCCCTTTGGTTTGTGTAATGCACCGGGAACTTTTCAACGGTGCATGTTGAGTATTTTCTCCGACTATGTAGAACGAATCATAGAAGTATTCATGGACGATTTCACCGTCCATGGGGACTCCTATGATGCATGTCTAAAACACCTTGCTCTTGTCTTAGAGCGATGCCAAGAGTCTCACCTCATTTTAAACTCCGAAAAATGTCATTTCATGGTGACTAGTGGCATCGTTTTGGGACATGTAGTGTCGGAAAGGGGGGTTGAGGTGGATAAGGCTAAGGTTGACATTATCAAAACCCTACCTTATCCCTCTAACACCCGAGACATTAGGTCTTTTCTAGGACATGCCGGTTTCTACCGGAGATTTATTAAGGATTTTTCCAAGATTGCTAACCCTTTATGCAAGCTTTTGCACAAAGAAGCGGAATTTGTTTTTGATGACAAATGTAGGAAAGCTTTCAATGACTTGAAGGAGAGATTGGTCACCGCACCAATTATTCAAGCACCACGATGGGATCTTCCATTTGAGATCATGACCGATGCAAGTGACTATGCATTGGGAGTGGTTTTGGGTCAAAAGAGTGACAAGGGACCCCATGTGATCCAATATGCTTCTACCCTCTTGAATGATGCTCAAAAGAACTATTCCACGACGGAGAAGGAATTCCTTGGTGTGATTTATGCTCTAGAAAAATTCCGATCTTATCTCTTGGGCACAAAGGTGATCATCTACACCGATCATGCCGCCATTAGATACCTTGTGGCAAAGAAGGATGCCAAGCTAAGGTTGTTGAGATGGATTCTTCTTCTAAGTGAGTTTGATGTGGAAATAAAAGACAAGAAAGGGGTGAAGAATGTGGTGGCGGATCATTTGAGCCGGCTAAACCATGAAGGAAGACCATCATGCCCTCTTGAGGAGGTTGAAGGAGGTCTCCCTCATGAGTCACTTTATGCTATACAAGTGGAGGAGCCATGGTATGCTACCATGGTCAACTATTTGGTGACAAAGCGGCTCCCAAGCCATTTCTCTTCTCATCAAAAGAGCAAAGTCAAATCCGATGCCAAGTACTATACATGGGATGATCCTTACTTGTGGAAGTTTTGCCAAGATCAACTTGTGAGAAGATGTGTGCCCGAGAGTGAGATCCCTTCCATCTTACATCATTGTCATGACTATGCTTGTGGAGGACATTTTGGGCCACAAAGAACCGCTAGAAAAGTGCTTGAATGCGGTTTCTTTTGGCCAAGCCTTTTTAAAGATGCCCACAAATTTGTAAAGACTTGTGACCGATGTCAAAGGGTGGGGAATGTGACAAAGAGAAATGAGATGCCACAACAACCTCTTTTATATTGTGAGATCTTTGATGTGTGGGGAATTGATTTTATGGGCCCTTTTCCAAATTCCGGTGGTTATTTGTACATCCTCTTAGCGGTGGACTACGTATCAAAATGGGTTGAAGCAATTCCTACCCGCACCGATGATGCCAAGGTAGTAGCCATTTTCATTCAAGAGAACATATTCTCTCGGTTTGGCTTTCCAAGGGCTATCATTAGTGATAGGGGGACCCATTTTTGCAACAAGGTGATTGGAGGCCTTCTCAAGAGGTATGGGGTGAATCATAAAATTTCCACGGCCTACCACCCACAAACAAACGGGCAAGCCGAACTCTCAAACCGTGAAATTAAAGGAATACTTGAAAAGACGGTGAATCCGGATAGAAAGGATTGGAGTAAGAGGCTAGTTGATGCATTGTGGGCATATAGGACCGCTTTCAAAACCCCCATTGGCATGTCCCCATTCCGTCTCATCTATGGCAAGGCTTGCCACCTCCCCGTGGAGGTTGAGCACAAAGCCTATTGGGCTATCAAATCTTTCAACCAAAACCAAGATGAGAGCGGTATGCACCGGAAGCTTCAATTACAAGAACTTGAAGAAATTCGCCAAGATGCTTATGAGAACTCTTCCATCTACAAAGAGAAAACAAGAAGATGACATGATAGGATGATAAACCGTAGAGTTTTCAAGGAAGGTGATAAAGTTCTTGTGTTCCAAAACCAGTTTAAGCTCTTTCCGTGCAAGTTGAGGTCAAGATGGTTTGGACCTTACACCGTCAAGAAAGTGTTTACTCATGGGGCTATTGAAGTGGAGGGGCCCGGGGATGGAAAGCCCCTCAAAGTGAATGGCCACCGTCTCAAGCACTACTTCCAAGGATGTACCCGGGAGGGGGAAGAAGAGGTCTTGCTTGAAGACCCCGTTTATCAAAGTTGAAAAGCTTGAAATAGCTAAGTCGAGCCATCGACTCTAAATAAACGGCAAAACATGTACATACTCTATCCTTGTGAATATTTCTTTGAAGTTTCTTTGTTAAATCTTAGCATTTAAGTTCTTTTAAGTTAGTTAGACATTGCATCAAACAAAATTTTTTGAAGTTACTAACGGTTTTGTGAAGTTTTGCGAGTTTTTGGCCGCCTCGGGATGCGTGCCACGGTTAAAAAGTTCGGGAATCGATGGAATTTAGATATTGGAGGTTATTATGGACCATTGAAGTGAATTTGCAAGTATGGAGGTGTTTGAAGCACTTAGCAAAAATTTTGCTAAGTGCAAAAGGCAAGGTGATCCGGCAGTGAAGGACGCAGCCTGCGTCGTAGGACGCAGCCTGCGTCGAGCGCAGATTTCGTTTTATGCTTTAGCCTTTGCCCGTGTTCTTCATAAAACACAAAACCCATCTCCTTCTTTGCTTTTCACGACAAACACACCCAAAACCTACCCCAATCCCTCAAAAATCCATCTTTCTCACTCAAATCTTCCAAAACTTTCATCAAAATCAATCCAATTCTTCATCCTAATCATTTTTCTACACTCAATAACCCCAAAATTAATCTCACTCACCCTAAAACTCAGAAAATTCGTTTTAAAAAACCTAGATTTTTTCCCTCAAATTCGTTTTTTCGGGTCTTTAGTTGGGTTTTTAAGGCTACTTGTCGAATTCCTACCTATTTCTAATCATCAAGGAGCTTGAATCTTGTGGAAAAGCAAAGGTATAACTTCATACTCGAATTTTTCATTATCCTTCAAGTTTTTGCTCGAATTAGGCTAGCTTTAGTCTTAGGTTGAGTTCCCCTTCCCCCTTGCTTGATTGTGTAGTTAGGATTGGATAAAGTTTTCTGAGTAAGGTAAAGAAATTCAACAAACACTAGCTTTTTGAGGTGTAGAAATTGTTGCACACCAAGTGTTTGTTGAATTGCTTGAGCGAAAAACCTTTCGAGTGATTGCTTGTTATTGTTGTAGTGTGTTGTTTGTTACATTTTGCAGATATGGCACCAAAGATCTCTAAGTTGTTTGGCAAAGGGAAAAATAAGAGGGCCGCGGTGAGTGAGCCCGACACCGAGGTTGAAACGGTGTTCATGGGCTATGAGAGGATGCAAGCTCAACATAAGAAAATTTGGGATCAAATATCCACTCACCCTCTTGTAGCAACCAAATTCTTTTGCCCAACCACCCTCCATGCCTTAGGCATGTTCGACTTGACAAGGGACATGCTAGCTAAAGTAGGGCTAGAGGCTTATCTCGAGCAAAACTTCTGGGATTAAACCTATAGGAGTTTTGCATACGAGTTTCTAGCAACCTTGTCGGAGTTGGATGTGCCCGAAGGTGCGGAGAAAGCCTACCGATTCCGATTGAACCAAACTTGGCATGAAGCCCCAACTTCCGAAATCCGTCAAAGCCTAAAAATCACCAAGCAACCGGTAGACATTAGATGCCCAAGGGGCAAAATGCACCAGATGTGGGATAACATTGCCGATGACCATGGCCCGTCTAAGGATGCCAAACTGTCAGCCATCACCCACCCCGTACTCCGCCTAATTACTAGGTTCCTTACCACCATTTTCAAATCCGCGGGAGAACCCACCAAAGTGCCGGAGAAGATCCGGCTATGTTTGTGGACTATGCTTCCGGAGGGGGTAGGGATCCCGGAGTGGGCCGATTTGTTTTTGAGAGCTTGCATCAAGCATAGGCAAAAATCGGCAAGGGCAAGCATCCATTGTGGGGGGGTGATTTCTTTCTTGGTAAGGCATTATGAGGGGGGCATTACTAATGGTCAAGCGGTAAACATATGTAGGGGTTTGACGAGGTACAACCATCTTGGGCTAGAAGAAGTTCACATGTTTAAGGCTAGCAAGGAGCAACCCTTAAAAGGGTTTTGGTTGGGAAGTGGCGGGCTAAGCTACATGAAGTTGCCTAGACCTCAAAACAATCCTTTACCTAGAGGACCCGCGGCGTGGGATTTTGTTTGTCCTAGGGAGGAAAGTTTGGGGGTAAGTAGTGCGGAGGAGGAGGAGGAGGTAGAAGAAGTGCCTTTGAGGCAAAGGAGGGTAAGGAGAGAAGGTGGTGGGGGAAGTGAGCATTGGAGAGAGGAGATTGAGATCCTTGCAATTGAGCAAGGCCCTTCCCAAACCACCAATTTTGAACAACAACAACAACAACAACAACAACAACAACAACAACAACAACAACAACAACAACAACCACCACCATTTCATTTCCAATCACCATTCCAAAGCCACCATGATACCGACACCCCCATGTTTGATGCGGAGGGTCGTTATAGCACACCCGTGGAGCCATGGCAACAACAAATGGCTAACTATTTTGCTAGCACCAACGACGTCTTGGCACACATTAGTGGGAGGGTGGATGCCTCAAACACTTGGCAACAACTTCAAGGAGGTAGGCTTGAGAGTTTGGATGATTGGCACAATGTTGTGGAGGAGAGGGAGAGATTGAGGGCGGAGGCCGAGAGGGCTCAAAGTGAGGAATGGAGGAGGATGCTAGATGGGCAAGAGAAAGCCCGCCTATGGAGAGAGCAACAAGATAAAAGATGGCGGGAACAAAATGAAATGTGGGCCACCCAAAATGCTTGGAGGGAGCAAGCTACGAGCCACTTTAACGTTCAAAATGAGCGCCACCACACCTATATTCAAGACTCCTATGAGGATGCGGTGGCACAAGAGGACGTCTATGGCTTAGCTAGCTCTCTCTTTGGGATGTCCATGCAACAAAACCCGGGCTACCCTTTTCCTTACACCCAAGCAACCCTTGATGAAGGCATGGAGCAAAGAAGACGGATTAGAGAAGCAAGGGATAGGAGGAGAAACCGAGGAGGTGCCTCGGGATCTTCTCCTTTCGGAAATTGATGAGGTAACAATTTTTTCTTCTCCTCCACAATGAGGACATTGTGTATTCTAAGTGTGGGGGAGAAGATTGTACATAGTTAGTTTGTTTTTGATGCATTGTAAAATTTTTTTTTATTATGTCTTTATTTTGAAGAGAAAAAAAAAAAAAAAAAAAAGAGAAAAAGAAAAGAAAAGAAAAAAAAAAATGAAAATCCCGGCTAGGAGAAAACCCACAAGGGTGGGCACCTAGGCAAGATTGGGAAGGTGGCCGAGGACGGAATGAAAACCCAAAAGGGCATTCCGGGCAAAATGAAGAATCGAGTTGCGAGCCACCAATGAGAGGAAAGGAAAAGCTAAGGTGAAAACCCGAAAGGGCACCTTAGGCAAAATGAGGGATTTTCAAGAGAAAAAAATGAAAAAAATGAAAAAATGAAAAAAATTTGAGCATGATTCTTCCTATGATGAGAATTTTTGGAGGAATAAGAAGGGAGTGATACGGAGGAAATTTGGAAGGAGGCTAGCTTAGGATCCCATTTATTTTTATTTTTGGGTCACAAAACTTTGTTTCAAATTGGTGGATTTGTTTTGGTGGTCGCTTGGTTGTGCAAATTGTGAAGTTTGGGGCCAACCAAGTAACCATGATTTGCATTAGTGGAGTAATAAGGGGGTGATATAAGGAGTGGATTTGTATGGAGGTTGTTGAGAAAGACCATCTCGCTATGCCTTGGGATAAGGCAAAGATGGTCATACTACTTTATTTGGAGCTATAAGGAGGGAGGAAGTGAGTTGAGTCGGAGTAGGTGGCATGTCGTGTCCTTAGTCTTGAGGGATGATATAAGGAGGGGGAGTGAGAGAAGAGTGTCACAAGAATTGAGTCTTTTTATTTTGTTTTTGTAATTGGTGGATTGTTTAAGAGGGAGTATAAGAAGTGTGTAGTGAGGGAAGAGAGGTCAATACCTCCACACACACTTTGTTGGGCTCATGTCATTTGTGCTAATCTCGAGTTTTACTCGGGACGAGTAAAAGTCCAAGTGTGGGGGTGTTTGACAACGTCAAATATTGTCGTGTCTAGTAGCAATTTTTAGAGTCTTTCGTCTTACTTTTTACGGGTCATTAGTGTTGTTTTATGTTAATTTTAGTTTTTGTAATAATGTTAGTATTTAGTACTTTAAGTCTATTTTGAGAGTTAAATTCCGTAAAGTCAATAAAAGTCAAACCCGAAAACCCGAGACCCAAAACCCGGAAATTTGAATGGGCTATCAATGAATCATCAAGGTATGAAGACCAAGCCCATTAGGTCAATGGAAGTCAAGGCGGGGTCAATATCCATGGGGTCAACGAAAGTCAAGAAGGAAAACAAGGCAAAAGTTGGGCAGTGCTCGACGCAGCCTGCGTCGTAGGACGCAGCCTGCGTCAGCACGACGCAGCCTGCGTCGTAGGACGCAGCCTGTGTCATCTCTCAGCACGGGTTTTTCTCATTTTCTCGTCTTGTCTTTTGGAAGCCCACCTTTCAAGGCCCCTAGGTTTGCGGACCAAGGGTATAAAAGAAGATTTCTGAAGAGAGACAAGGGCATCAAGCATTCAACATACAACATTATATTTCCCTTAGAATTCTCTCTTTTTGTTCTTCAACTTTGGTTTTTGTAATGGGTTTTTGCTTAGAAATGGGTTGTAATATGAAGACTATGGGTAGCTAATCTTCTTTTGCTTAGTGTAATTTGAACAAGTTCTTCCCTTTTAGCATTGTAAGACCTTTTGAATCCTTCCTTCTCTATTTAATTCCATTTTCCTTGTTTGAATTTCATTGTTGAATGAATTGTTGTTAAGACTAACCATCTTAGTAATTGTTTGTTTGATTAAATTGCTTTGTCTTGATGAATGTGGTTGATTTGTCTTGATATTTG
Organism: Heliosperma pusillum; assembly: GCA_022085475.1. Taxonomy (NCBI): domain Eukaryota; kingdom Viridiplantae; phylum Streptophyta; class Magnoliopsida; order Caryophyllales; family Caryophyllaceae; genus Heliosperma; species Heliosperma pusillum. Next base: position 56,204 of record JAIUZE010002140.1, read on the forward strand.
TTGAAGCAACTTGAAAGTTTGTAACTTTGGTTTAAAAGTTGGAACCTTTTTAGTGGAATTTGGATTATTGTGTAGTTAGGACATGGTTTAATGTTTTATTACATGATTCTAGCATGCTTCTTTGGTTTTGTGCTTAAAGCTTGCATCTTTATTTATGCTTATGTTTTAATAAGTATGGGTTTAGTTGTATTTGAGTCATTTATGGATGGTTTAATTCATTGGTGGCTAGTTTTTAGAAGTTTGTAGTAGATAATTAGAGAAAGGAAGGAAAGGAGGGATCTTTACTTTGTTAATTGTGGGGGAACTTGGGATAATTGCACTAAGTTATTTATCCATATTTAAATCTTTGAGTATTTAGTTAGTGTTGGTAATTTTTAGGCTTGATAATCTTTTCTCATGAAAAACTCTCTTCCTATTTGTTATCTACATGTTTACCATTGTGAATATCATAGTTTGTAAGTAATTCAAGTCTTTGTTTCAATTAGTGTTTTAATTTGTGGTTAGAATAATTAATTTGTTTAATCGGTTTTTAGCAAGAGTCTAGATTAGATCTTTAGCATTCATCGCCTTCCCTTGGGTTCGATCCTTGTCTTACCCTTACTACCCTTGTACTTAGGTTGGTTTGAGTCTAGATTTGGCTTTATAAATTGTTATTTGGCATAGCTAATTTGTGGAATTAACGACACCGTAAATTAAGCTCGTCAGGAGGTTCCATCCTAAAACCAATTGGCTATAGGAGGAGTAGCCACCTTGGTTATAAAACGGTAACATCTCTCTTTCTCCAACAATGTGAGATACTCACATGTGGGTTAATATTCCAACATTGTTAGAACACGCAAACGGGTCGGGCCACACCCAAACGGAGGAGTGAGACGGACCACGTGACAACACAAGGGAGGTTTCATTCTAAAACCAATTGACAATAGGAGAAGTAGCCCCCTTAGCTTGGTTATAAAGTGGTAACATCTCCAATAATGTGGAACACTTACATGTGGGTTAATATCCAACAGTTTTAAATGTTTTTTGTTGCACACTTGTTCAAATGAAATTAGTATGGTATTTATAATGTAAGGTAGACTATATTTCACACTAAAATTAACACACTACAATTAAGTACAAGTGTTTAAAAATAATAAAGAAATGAAGCTTGATCAACAAAACATGGGTGAATTATTACACTAATGAAACCGAGACACTTTGTGCAAGGAAACGAGTTACTTGCACAAGTAATCTAGTTTACTAGTATGCTTAATCTTCTTGCCCACACATACATAAGTATGGGTTAAGTTTTTCATCAAGAAAGAGCTAATTTGGTAGTGTTCATGAGAACTATAAACATTACCAAATATAGAAAAAGTAAACAACCCATTTTTGGTTAGTGTCTTATTGTGCAAGCTACCTCTTGTCAAGATACCAAAAGCTTTCTTCCATTTTTTAAAGATCAAACCAGATTTTTAGAGATGTAAAATGTTGAACAAAAGTTTGCAAAACAATTTTCAAGAGTTAAAATATTTTCGAAATATTTGAGAGCCAGAAACCACAGTAGGATCCATTGTTAGTTTTGAAGCACTTATAATATATTAAGTTAATTGATTTCCTTATAAAACATCATGACTCTAACAATGACGAGCTTCATCTTTAGATCTTCTTGTGCAGCCTTGAACGATAAGTAGAGCTTCCATAGCTATAAGATTGAACTTAAGAGACATATTATATATTAACAATAAGATTAATTTGTCTTAAGCAATCACATCAACCATTCTTATCTAAAAATGGTCTCAACACATTCACAACAAGCCATTTGGAGCCAGTAGTTTTGGGTGAGCGTCGTTGGGTGTGCGTTGTTTAGGACGTGGTCATTTTCAAGTAAGTGACTAATTAAGACCAATGTGAGAAGTATTTTTTTATTTAAAAAGTCACATATATTAATTAAATGTGACTTCAACTTACCTATTTTGGGCCACACCGAGTCACTTAGATCGAGTCCTTTACAGGCTGGGTGGTTCGAGTTTGGGTTAATTAATACACGTCCAACAAAGCTTTGTTAAGCTTCGGGTTCAATTCGGGTTTTAGGGTACATTTGGGTTTTGCTACTCGGATAAACTCGAGTCCAAAGGGTCGGGTATTCGAGTTGGTTTTGCCAAAGCCTAGATGGGACACAAAAGAAGATAAGGAGTACCAAAATTAAGACTATTTTATCGAATCGATTCAACGTCAGAAGAAGGGACGCAATGGCTTTCATCTCATTATTAGTGATATTTTATCGTTATGTATTAAATTTGATTGGTTTGCTGGTCTTTTATTAGTAGGAAGTATAATAGGGTAGCTGATAAGCTCACAACTCTATCGGTTAACTTAGTAGTTTTTAGGACAATAAGACGGTATGGTGAAGCGGTATTGATGGATTTAATCCATTATTAGCAACTCTGAGTATCATGATCATAATGGAGTTTTAAGCGGCTTTAGAGCGGTGCAAGAGACCCAAATTTGTCCCAAGGAAGGCTAGGAAACATGCCAAGAAAGAACAAGTCAAAAGCCATCCAAAGGAAGAACAAAGAAGAAATAAATAAAAAACAAACAGCAATTTGGGCGCACCGTGCACCCTGCTGAAAGCACCCCAGGCGCACCGTGCGCCCATTCTGACGAACTTCAGTTTTGTTACGGGCCTTCACCAAATTACAGCCCATTAATCCTCTATTATGTGTGGACTATATAAAGATGAAAACACCAGGTTTTCATATCTCATCTTTTATCTCTGGCTTGTTGAACAATTAATCAAAGTTGTAATCTTGGGATTTTTCATCTATTTTGGGTTTAGATCTAGAATGTGTAACTAATCTTATATTCTTAATCCAATCCTTAAAGGTGTAATCTTTTGATTGTAAGACTCCTAATCTTTCTCTAATTATTGTTATTATTGTTAATCCCTTGTGTTTTATGTTGTTGGATTTGGAAACATGTTTGATTATAGTAATTAAGTGTGATTTCCTTGTTATCTTAATCTTACCATTTTCTTAATCTATTGTTGTTAGAATCATTAAGTGTGATTTCCTTGTTATTCTATTTTTGCAACTCCTTGTAATTGAATTAGTGAGTGTGCTTTTCTCCTAACTTGGCTTACAAGAAAGGGATTAACTTGCAATTTGGTATTAAATGTGTTCATTGTGCCTAATTGCTCTTATTGAACCTCTCATGCTTTTATCTTCTTTTTAGTTGAATCAATGTATGTGCTTTCTACTTGGAATGATTAATAAGTTGGGTTGATGATTAAGTGTGATTTCCTTGCCATTTACCACTATTAAGGAGGTTTAGAAGATCAGTAATCTTCACAATAAGATAATAATAATTAATTGGGGAATTGATTGAGTCAAAGATCAACCATTTGAGGACCATCTATAGGATTGAGTTAAGTTTTTCTCAACTATATTATTTTCATCCTCTAATTGCTTTCTTGTGTTGCACTCTTGTTTGAATTTACATGTTTTTGAATCAAAATCAAAACCCCCCCTTTTTACATATTGTTTGTTACTTGCACAATTATTCTAGTTATTCTTTTAATTACACAACTGCATTCCCCCTTCCCATGGGTTCGACCCTTGCTTGCCACTTTAGTTTAATTAGTTTAATTAGTGGGTAATTAGTAAGGTTATAAATAGTTAATTTGTCCGTCTTTAATAGCGACGTTTTAGGCGAGTAAGTAGCTCATAGCCTTGGTCACGTTCGACCTTGGTTAGTTGGCCGTAAAGATTGGTCTAAGTCTCTACTATCGCTATGAATGATTCGAGAAATGATAAGTAACTCCCATAGTGAGGTTTTAAAAAACAATTAAAACTATTTTTGTTTCCATTGTAATCTAAAAAGTTTTTTGGCAATTAGAGGAAGGTGTCTAATATTGTTGAATAGATTATTCAAGTTATTTTGGTAACTTCGTCTGAGTTTAGGATGACTCACTTTAAATTATCCGTTTAGTTAAGATTACGAGTCAGTTTTAGTAGTAAGAGCTTTCAGATTCTAACCGTGAAATTCGAGGTTTGACGTGCCCCATTTAATTTGAGCAAAAGAAAAATTAGGTCATTTCAATTCAGTTTGTTATTTTGATAGATAAATTAGGCCACTTTAAATAAAGTTGAATAATAATTTTAACGGTTTTTATTTCATATAAGAAACTTGTAATATTAATCATTATATCATATCATACTATTATAAATAACTCCATTTTGATCAAATCATATAAAATCGAATTATATTCTGAGTTTAGGTCAAGTTATAATTTATGAACCCATTTGAATATAATAAATTCAATGGAGGCATTCAAGTAAGATCCATTTGCCCTACGTATGGGAACAAGCCAAGCCAGATTCATAAATCATAATCATGGTATCTCAGGAGTCAGGACATTCCAATCCAATCCAATCCAATCACGTGTGTATCAAGTACTATCAACGTGTGTCTCTCTCTCAATTCATGATCACTATCTTCTGTCGTTTGGAATTCCTTTCATCTCTTATTCACTTTCCTCCCATCACTCTCAAGTTTTTCGATTCATTTTTTCTTCGAATAACGAGTGCCTTTTTATTTATTTTAATTTTTGTTTCACCTCATTATTGCGTCAACATGATCTCAGTGTTGTTCACAATGTAGTTTTTTTTTGCTTTTTGTTTTTTGTAATTGTTTAGTTTGTATCCCTTTTTGTTCACCTCCTACAGTCATACAGTTAACTTGATTATTTACTTCCTCTGTTTCGATCAATTGTTATCCTTTCTATATTATAAAGAATTTTCAATGAGTAATTTGACATTCTAATGGAACTATTGTCCACTTATCATACACTAAGTATTACCACAAATGTTTCCTTATCTACGCCCTTGCTCATTTCTCCAGAACCGACGCTGGCTATCACCGTGGGGCTCATTGCTGGACATTATTGGCCCCTTCTTTTGTATTAAACTTATGTAACTTGGACTCGAACTGTTGTATTTTGGACTCGACGCCTTGTGTGAGCTAACCCCAGACCCTCCCCCGCGAACTCGTCATGTAACTGATTAACTTTACTATCTATTTATTGCTCCTTTCTACCCAAAAAAAAATGTTTCCTTGTTTTTATGTCAAAATGAAAGGACGACAATTGGCCTGGATCGACAAAGGAAATAGTTTGTATCCCTACTGATTTTTTCACGAGCCTTTCATTAATGCTTCTTAAGTTCTTAATTACTAAAATTAGATTTTTAAAAGATTATATAGAAGGTTCTAAAAATCTAAAATCCATCACAAGAAATTGGAATAATATCATTCATATACTAGAATTTGACCCGTTTTAAGCTTAAAACGAATAGTTATCGTTTTAAGCAAAACTTACTATTTTACATGAGCAATTATGGTACTTGACTGAATTCCTTTACCATAGCTAGGAATCATTCGAACAGTAGGTACATTAGCCAAAAATATCTTATACTAGATTTCATGCCCGTGCGATGCACGGTTCTACGTTAATGTCATTTTTTCGTAATTTTCCTATAACAGTTTACTTATAAAAATAAACTTTTAAAGTTTTAAGACTATAATAAAATATACTCCGTAATTTTTAAAAAAATAATATTGATATATTAATTCAACTTCTATTTTAAACATATGTTACCAACCTTGTCGGGACTCAAGTTATATTTGATCTATATTATGACTCGAAAAATGATCAAAAGTACCTAAGAATTAAGCTCTGTAAGACAATGTTTAAGAAACTCAAAAGATTTTGGGTTGATCACCTCACCTTATGCTGATTGTTCGATATGGGGCAATTTTACAATTTATAGGTATTAGTATATTCACCACAGATACATTATTTTTCAATGTGAGATATATAACATACTAAGAATTACACAAAGTATATGCAAATAATATGAAATTCAATACTGTAATGATAGCATTTTTTTACCACGAACCTAATCATATTATTTTCATAATTAATACAAAATTTTAAGAGTTCTCTAAAACAATACTGTCTTTGTCTTAATCATTTGTTTGCCTTTGATTAAAATACTTCTAAAAAAAGGCAAACAAATGATCGGGACGAAGGGAGTATTTGAGAGACTTAAACGACTTTGGGTTCATCTCTAAGTTTCAATGACGACTCTTATTAATAATCGCGTGATCATCCCATCTTATGATATTTCTCCGATGTGGGACAATGATTCTATTTATACTTAGTATATTCACCTCACTTACATTACTTTCAATGTGAGACGAATAACATTTTTGGTAGTTACCATTAAAATTATTATTTATGATACTTTCTTCAATTATTTATTATGATACTTTCCTAAGTTAATTTTGAAGATGTAAATTTCATTAAGGTGGAGATAATAATACAAACTTTTAAGATCTATGTAAGAGAATACTTGAGAGATTCAAAAGATTTTGGGTGAATATCTAAGTTGAAGGATGACTCATTTTCACAATATTTTTTTGTGAAATGAATGTAAAAATTTTTATGTAAAAATTATAAACACCACTTGAATATAATATAGCAAATGTATATTGAGATAAATAAAAGATTTTTCACTTCATTTTTTAATGATATTTTCCTGAATTAATTTTTGATGATGTAAGTTTCATTAATGTGGATACAAACTTTTAAGAGCTTTCTAAGACAATATTTAAGAGACTCGGAAGAAGATCAACCGGGAGTTCCAAGGATGACTCTTATTTATAATTATAGGATCACCCCAGCTTATGATAATTTTCTGACGTGGGACAAATATACTATTTATTCGTAATATATTTAGCACACCTGTTATATTTCAATGTGGGACAAATAACTTATTAAGTAGTACACCATCAATATTATTACTTATATAATACTTTCCTAAATTTTCTAAATTAAGTTTGATGATGTAAATTTCACTATTGGGGAGTTAATAATACAAAATTTTAAAGGTTCATTGAACCAACAATTGAGAGACTAAAATGACTCATATTTATAATCATATTTATGCACCTCATGATATTTTTCGATATGGGATAATTTTACAATTTACACTTAGTATATATATATTTTCCACAAATACATTATTTTTCAATGTGGGACTAATATCACATTAAGTAGTTTATCATCAAAATTATTATTTATGATAATTTTCAAAATTAATTTTTAATGTTGTAAATTTAACTATTGTGACTATTATAATCCATTTTTTAAGAGCTCACCAAAATAATAATTAAGAGACTTAAAAAATTGTGGGTTTATACCTAAGTTCAAGGATGACTCATATTTATAATCATAAAATCACCCTATGTTATAATAATTTTTCAATATGGGACAATTTACGATTTATTAGTAATATATTCACCACATACATTATTTTTTAATGTGGGACTAATAACAATCTAAGTAGTACACCATCTTTTTTCATATAATATTTATTTCTTAACTGTTACTAAACAGTTATAATATTAGAATAATAAAAAATATTTGAAGTGTCATTTATTAAAATTTTAAAGTCATTTATTAACATAACAACATAAAAATATAGTTTAAAAGCCCGTGCGATGATCATATTTATGATTACTCTACCTTATGATAAATTTTTAATGTGGGACAAATTTTAATATTTATACGTAGTATATATTCACGAGTCATCATACCTATATTGTTTTTTTTTCAATGTGGGACAAATAACACATTAAATAGTTTACCATCAAAATTATTACTTATGATACTTTTCTAAATTAATTTTTAATGATGTAAATTTCACTATAGTGAAAATTATAATACAAATTTTAAGAGCTTTGTAAGACAATATGTAAGAGACTCAAAAGATTTAAATTTTTTTGGGTTGATAGACTTGATACATAAGGTTTAAGGATGACTCTTATTTATAATCATATGATTACCCACTTTATTATTTTTCCGATGTGGACAATTCTACTATTTATATTGTAAGACAATATGTAAGAGACTCAAAAGATTTTTGGTTGAAACTTTAGTTCCAAATATGATTCCAATTTTGTAATCATAAGATCACCCACCTTATGATAAGTTTCTAATGTGAAACAATTCTACTATTTATAGGTAATATATTCACCACACCTACATTATTTTTCAATGTAGGACAAATAATATACTAAAAATTACACCAAGTATGTGCAAATGATATGAGTTTCTATACATTGCAGGGTTTTTTTTTTCACCGCGAATATAATTATATTATCTTTATAATTTTTTTTACAATACTTAAATATTTTAATAGTACTTATAAAAATTAATTTTTGATGATAGTAAATTTTAAGAGATCTCAAGACAATACTTAAGAGATTTAAAAGATTTTAATTTGTTATATGAGGTCCAAGAATGATTCTTATATTTAATCATACGATCACCCACCTTATGTTGATTTTATGATGTGGGACAATTTTACTATTTATACATAGTATATTCATCATATCTACAAACTTTTAAGAGATCTCCAAGACAATATTTAAGAGATTCAAAATTTTTTGGGTTGATAGATGACTCATATTTATAATCATAGGATTACCCACTTTATTATTTTTCCGATGTGGACAATTCTACTATTTATATGTAATGTATTTACCACATCTACATTATTTTTCAATGTAGGACAAATAATAGTTATGAATTTAATTTTTATTTAAAGAGTTTCAAAAAAGTTGAAAAGTTGATAATATTATTAGGAAAATAATTAATTAAAAAAATATAATCAAAATCTAAGAGTTCAACCATAACTTGGAAAGTATATGTATGAATTTAAGGTTAAAAAGTTCATATTATTATTAGAAAAATAATTAATTTAAAAAATATAATCAAAATCTAAGAGTTTAACCATAACTTGGAAAGTATAGGTATGAATTTAATTTTTTATTTTAAGAGTTCCTATAAAGGTGGAGCCACTCACGTGCCTTGAAAAAAGCCTTTTTTACATATATATGTATATTGATATTGATTTTGAATATACAAACTTAGCATGTTAGCCACCTCTGATCGTTCCCTTAAGAAGCCTAGTTTGATTATCACCCCCATCCTTAGTTTTATATCTTATTCGAATAATGCAATAATAAAATCCAACTCCGAGAGTCGGATAAGCACGATGTAAATTATTTTCTTTTACCGCTGCCAAAAAAAAAATTAGCAAGATTGTTTATAGGGTTGACTTTCATTATCATTTTTAATTGTGTTTTAGTTCAACATACAAAAATATTCAATTAGCTAAGTTCAACCTACAGTCCCACAATTAACTAATAAGGTGAACGACTCCAATGGAATTTTTATATTGGTGTAAGGTAGAAGAGTTAGAACTTAGAAGGCATGACATATTGGCATGATCATAATTCTAAACAGCCAGATTTAGCCGTCAATTCACAAAGAGGGAACATTCTTGGGTTGAGTAGAAAATACAATTACTTGATGGACAAATGACCTAATCTCTTTTTAGTGTCACTTGGAAAGTGACCTCTATGTCTTTTCTGTTCCTTAATTACTTAATTTCTATTAGTTCCTACCTGATTTTTGCTTATTATAGGCTTAGTTCTTACAAAAACATCATATAAATACTGCAATTATTAATATTCAAATTCATATAGGTTGATATTATTTATTATTAAGTATGTGTTGCATCATGCATGGTGAGTTAGAGTTCTCGTGGTAGGATGAAGTCTATAAACTATAAAAAAGTACACGAAATCATAAAAAAACCAAGCTACAAAAGGAAAGGGGTTCGATCCTCTTAACAATATATTTACTCTTCAAAGTATCAGTAGTCATAATTTGAGATTTATAGAAAAGGGTGTAACTGTATGTTTCTTAAACTCGACATTAGACATTTCTAATATTATATTATGAATAGTTTACTCTTAAATTATGTAGATCTTATGCATGCATAACTAAAATACAAAGAAGAAAGAAAAATTATTCCTTACATTGATATGAACGAATTTTGGCACAAGATAGGACTCCTTCCTACTCTACTTCTTAAGCTTTCAATATTAGGGATAAAATCCTAGTTCTAAGTATAAGAACTCTCCAATAAGTTGCACCAAGACAAGCCCCTTGATCTCTTCTAAATACTACACTAGTATAAAGAAGAAGCCCATAAATTAAATTAATACCACTATTACTACTCTTAGTAATCTTGTATTAATATATGAACTAGAGTTTATGTATTAAACTTCTCAAGTTTTATCTTAGTGTGAGAAGTAGATTTTATGAGAGATAAGTGTAAAAACACAAGATGTGATCAATTGTTATTAAGATAAGAGGAAAAATTTCCTCTTAACATACAACATGACCGGCCACCCTAGGCATGGGGGAGGGTGAGCATGCATTTGTCTTTACAATGCACTAGGGTAGAGTCTAGACTTAAGGTAGTAATCATGTTGTTTTAATTCTTAATTAGAACAACAAATCATGACCTAAATCCCTACCCTTGTAGCTCACAAAAATCGGTTGTGACTCCATAAAATCGAGTCCATTTTATTTTTGTCATTTGTCATTTGTCACATATGTGACATGTGACATGTGACATGTAACATTTAATTTAGCTTATAAATGTGCATTTAATTACTAATTTAAATGCAATTTCATAACAAATAAATTACACGTAATATTTGAAGTCACATTTTATAATTACATGTAAATAAAAAGGGTCATCTCATACTTGGTTAATATAATCTACAACCATTTGTAATTATAATCAACCAATTGTGCTTATCTCAAATGTTTCATAAACATAATGAATTCTTAGTAATATAACAATTAAATTACTAAAATGAATCTTATTTAATCATATTACAATAAGATATAATTCTCACTTACAATATAAACTTAGTTCAATTTAAGGGATTAATTAATCTGTATCGCTATACAATTAATTAATGTACATGATTAGGGGATTGTCCTTTAGGTGTGACCTCAAGGGATCAACTGATCACCACCGTCATACGACAGTAATGTCAAACTCAAGTGAGCCAATCATTACCGATTAATGTTGACTAGTTGACTATAATATTCATCATCCATTTGTATTCTTATTATCGAGATTTAATTAAATGATCGCACTATTGTTGAGGACACTTACTCCAACAGTAACAATGTTGTACGATGAATGCTTTGCTAAGAATTTCATTATAACGGATTCCCAAACCACCTCAAGATTTAGGGCTGGTGACTCTTTCTCAATTAACAAGATGTAATTTTCTAGAGAAAGAAAGTTCCCCCCAAAAACTGTTATTTATAATAGAATCGAGAGATCGGGTAACATAAGCATGAAGACGGAGACATTGAAGGTGATCGAAGAGAATAACATTTTCAGTGGCATTAATGAGACAAATTCTACCCGCCTTAGAGAGGATGGCGGTTTTTCACGAGGATAATCTATCTCGAACACCATTGATAATAGGTTGGATGTCAAGCATATTGAAACTTTTGTAGGTGAGAGGGTAACCTAACTAGGTACCAAAATTTGGAGAAAAGGACATGCCTAGGGCATACTAAAAAAGAGTAATACCATTAGTAAACGTTCGGGGAGAAGAAAATTTTGCTTTTTGAGAAATTTACACGCTGCCAGAGATGAGACAAAAGGAATGAAGAGCCTTTTGTAAAGCATAAAGAGTACATCTTTGTTAGTTTTTGATCAAATCATTTGTCACCTTTCATTAGGCGTTGTATTCATTGTGAGTCATTGCGCGAACCGTTGTCACCAAAAAGAAGAATGCCATCAGCAAACAACAAATGAGAGTTGGGCCTGTGTCCTTTACCTAATCTGGAAGGGGTCCAAGAATCATCATCACAAGCGTCATGAATTAACATTGAGAGGTGATCCATACAAAGGATGAAGATATAAGGTGAAAAGGGCTCACCTTGATTAATGCCACTGGAAGGAAGAAAAAACGATGTGGGGTAAAATTAATAATTACCGAGTCAAAAGTATTGGAGACACAACTCATGATTGATAAGATAGTTGGAAGATTAAACAGGGCATTAACAAGACAATCACGAATAAAGTCCCACTCAAGTCGATCAAAAACCTTTTCAAAATCAATTTTTAAAGCAAACCAGGATCAAACTTTACACAAGCTAAAAGAGTGAATAACCTCAGAAGCCACAATAAAATTAGAGTCCATACCTGTACCAGGCACGGAACTACCTTTATTAGAAGAGATGATGGAAGAAAGGAAACATTTCATCCTATTGAACCTTATAGGAGGATTTATAGAGGTTAATGCGTCTGAACTACTTGATGGAGTTGGGGTTGTTATCTTTAGGAACAAGGGAGATAATAGTGTCGATGAGGGACATAACGGTAAACAAAGCATTTATGAACAAAACAGATGAGACCATCTTTAACAATGTCCCAATGTTTTTGGAAAAAGATGGCATGTAAACCATCCGGACCATGAGCCTATGTCATCCAAGAGAGAATAGAGAAGAGTAAACTTAAAGATCAAAGGGAATGGTCTCAGTAATATGAAACTTATAGTTAGAGGAAAATAATTCTAAGGAGAAATAGAAAGTTTCTCATACGTGTAAAGGTAAGAGTAGAACTTAAAAATGTGATCGTGAACATTGTCATCCTTATCTAACATGTTACCCACATCATCACATAAGCAGACAATGTGATTGGTTCTTCGTCTATGCAAAACAAATTTATGAAAAAGGGAAGTATTCGTATCCCCCTCGCCCCCTCCAGAATCCAATCATAGAACACTACAAGAGAAAGCTCGATTCGCGACGAAAAAGCCCGTTGCAAAATATGGTAATTTCGTCGCCAAAAATAGTTTTGCGACGGATCATGCCCGTCGCACATTTTCGTCGCAAACAGTAGTTTCTGCGACGGAATAGTCCGTCACATGCTTGTCTGCAACGGAATATCTGTCGCCATAAGAAATGGCGACGGATAGCAGGTGACAGTCAAGTCAAACAAAGAGTCAACTTTTGCGACAGAAATTCCGTCGCAAACTTTGACTATTTGTTTGACTTGAGTTACACCTGTCTAGTCAAATCAAACAAATAGTCAAAGTTTGCGACGGAAATTCCGTCGCAAAAGTTGACTCTTTGTTTGACTTGACTGCTTTCCTGCATCCCCAATACGCATTTAAACCACCTAAACCTGCAAATAACAGAAATTTTCCAGCAGTAAACGTAATACAAAGTTACTAATGTAACTCAAATACCATTCCGTCGCAAAAGTGTTGAATTTATATCATAAAAGTTAAGTCTTACAAATAAAAGGTTTAAGTCATAATTAAGTTTAAAATAACTAACTAATCACTCAACCAGACGGAGTGAATGGAGTGAAAGGGTTGACTGGGTTGGGCCTAGCATTATCGCCACCATCATCATCAAAGTCGTCTCGACCCTGTGTAGGACCTCCAGGTCTGCAGCTCTGAGTAAAACTTCTTGCAACTTGACTCAAGTACTCTTCTATAGCCGGAATCCTTCGAGCTTGCTCGTCGCGCTCTTGCCTAAGTGCCGCATTCTCCTTTGACAGCTTAGTAGCAAAACTTTGGGTGAACTGAGTCGGAGATGAGGTAGCAACAGAGTTCCTATGATGCTCAAACAAATAATCTGCCGCTGGTCGCAGTCCGTAGCATCTTCCTTTCTCGTCAAATCCTCCTCAAAATAAATCTCATTATCGTCGATGTTTTCGACTCCTTGACTTTGAAGCTAAGATTTCTTTGACGTGATCTTATTCTGCATCACAAACAAGCTCAGAATTAGTAATTATCATTTAAATAGTTAATGTAATTAAATATAAATGATAAACATAAATCAATTAGCAAAATAATGCATAACTTACAAAGAGTTCAACTTGTTTTTTTGATAACCATCTACGAATACTGTGCTTCTTTGTCTTCTCTAAGACTTTCACGGCATTTGGGATATCAGATGAATTTTTCCCGACCTACAATTTAAATACTTGTTAGTATAACATAGATATATATATGTAAGTATTAAATTATAATTAGATAAATAAATAAAAAATGAAAGAAGATATTTACCATTTCGTCCATGAGTGTCAAGGTGTTTTTTCTACCCATTATGTGAGTAGGCAACGCCTTTCCCTTCTCTTCACATCCCGACCTACGATTAGCCGAGGCTGATTCAGATCTCGCAACGAAGCTAGAATCTTCGACGAGCCTATTCTTAAGCTTTCTAAATAAGTCCAAAGGAATCCACTTCGGCATGTGCTCCTCATCTTTCTGCGAATCTCGGTAGATCATATGACGTAAGCGGGTCTTCATGGCGTATTCCCAAGCTTTCCTTACCATAGATGTATGGCAAGGCTCGAAAGAAACCCCTTGCTGTTAAGATTAAAAACATAAAGTTAGGAAAACATTAAGTAAATAAAGAATTAATAATAAATCAATAACAAAGATAAGTTGAGACAATAAATTGAAATAGATATAATTATAATAAACTCAATTAATGCGAGCAAGAAGACAACGCTTTTTATGAAACACATTACCCACCATATACTTAGCCTAGATTTCAACACTAGAAATAAGATGTTTTAGCCTAATATGGAGACACTGGCTACTAGTAATCCAAGAAGATTGGAAAACACACACTAACTACTAGAAATACTTCTTCCAATTCACACCAATTACAACTACTCATTATGTCAAAAATTCACTTTCACTATCTAGTCCTCCAATAACGCGACTACCTTCTTATTACTTCAAGATTCCAACCTCGACAACACGTCGCTATAATCTTCCAATCATCCGCAACAAAAATCATTCTTATCACACTATTTTCCTTCATTTGCTATTAATAGACCCAAACAACAACGAAACTCATCATATATTATTACTATCTATCCTTACCATACCTCACAACGGTGCTTCTCTCATATCATACTTTCCAAAATATTTCATCTCCACAATTGTCTCTTTAGTTATCCGGCTTTCCATCAAAACAATACCCAGTCCTAATTACAAATCAAACCGACTAAGCTCACAAGGTACCATCATCGTTACATTCCTATATATCGGTTCTCATTGCATATATCCTTAATCAACTCAAAACATCCCCATTTTTCTTAAACACATTTCCCTTTATAACCACTCATATCTCTCTTCAAATACGCAATGCATACCTTCCCTTTCTCACATTATCATTTGGTCATATAAACACAAACGCCTTTACACATTACTCCACTCACGACATCATTACATTACCACATAACACAAAACCAACTCATTCCGCTCCCGAGGTTCAACAATCTACTCATACCAATCACATATAACCACATACATTTCTCACAAGACAACACAACCATGGTGAACACTATTCATTTATATAATTCATCAAACTCACTCCCTAAGACGACACTTCCTTACACATATATATGAAAAATATGATACAACTTAGTACACAACAATGCATGGACAAAAAAATTCCACAATTCACCCGCTGTGGCGAAGACACTCGGTCAATTACAACACACTCGATCGAATTCTACACACTCGGTCGAGTACACTCTGTACTCGGTCGACTACGACGCACTCTACCGAGTACATATTGTACTCGGTCGAAGACACGCCCCTGTAACCTACCAGATACAAAAATTTTAAGACACTCGGTTGAGTGCAAAGTGCACTCGGTCGAGTACCCTGCACTCGGTCGAGTGCGACGGATTTCTCAGCACTGACCAGTTTTTGTAAAACGGGCACATCTCCCGCAATTCTAAGTCAATTTTAGCTCATGACCTACCGTTAGAACCGTAACACAACAAGCTATCACATCCACTTGAAATTACATCAATATCATTTCTAGAACTCAAGTTATAGCAGTTTAAAGACATACCCTCAAAAATCAAACCTCATACAATCCAATTTTTTTGCTACTAAACAAAATTACCATTATTCAACATAACTCATATCACATACAAGACCATAACTCATAACCATTCATTTCATCCTCACAACAATCATATTTCATGCACATCATATAATTATGCCACATCTCATGTGGTTGACATCTCATCACACGATTCATGTCATCCTCATGTGATACACACATGATACGACTCATCACTTCCATTCATTCTCATCATCCTCCATAGTTCACATCATCGCTACAACAACAACTTGATAAACACATCAAATGCACATAACGCCGCGACACTTCCCTTATGACCAAGTAAGAGTTATAGGGGCAAAAGTGCGATTTCGGGACGTCTCCCGAATCTTTGCGGTAACTCCCTATGACTCCTACCCGGATTCATTTTATTAGACACTCCCAGTTCATTAGGTTCATTGGTTTTAGGTTCGATCGCTCTGATACCAATTTGTAATACCCCCATACACCAAGGTGCCTTACAAGACCCCCTTAGCACATGTGAGTGCTACCATTTTGGTTTCCCGAGGTAGTATATATCAATTCAAGTGATAAAGGAAACGTACTTTATTAATAATTATTTAAATGTCAAATACATAATCCAAACAGACGGCATACCTTCCGAGCAATTAATCCAAACTCAAAAGACGATAATGCACTATAAATAACTAGTTAATGCAAGACTCCAGAACTGCTAAGCGGAAGCTAGACACGAGATGGTGATCCCATCCTCATCCCAACGGAGTGCTATAGATTACCTGCGATCACCTTCTCACGATCCCCCAATGGATCACAACAGTTTTGTAAAACACTAAAGGAGTCAGTATTCGCATATACCGACCAATGTACAAGATAAGCACAAGAGAAAGAGAAACCAGAGGGCCACCGCAGCGGACACCTCAGTAAACTCAGGTTACCAGTCTGCTCTACAAAACCACCTATTGACCCTGGACCGTAGCACAAGCGTCGACAGCCCCTATCACCGCAGCTAGAGAACCCGGATCATTAATGTGAACATCCCCCACGTGGCGTGATAACCAGGGAGGCCAAATCGGAGTGTGATCCGTCTCCCTACGGAATCACCAAATCATAGTAACCATCGTCAAAAACCCCAAACTCGAACTCCATCAATACCATCATCAATCACATAACAAGAATCATAACATCTTATCACATCAATTAGTAATGCAACACTGAGTAGGGAAACCCTACCTTATTGAAAATCCGCAAATAACATAAGTAATCAGAAGCATTCTTCTATGAAGTCCCCTCCTAAACAATCAACAATCATATAATCAACACAAAGTTCATTCCCTTTCCCTCTAATTCAATTAGGGTTACTACAATAATCACAAATTAATCATAAACAGACATACTTATCAAGGTAATCAATCAAGGCAATGACAACAATCGAATACGTCACGAGATGATCAAAGGTTTCTTGAGGAATTAGAGAGAATTTGGAAACTAGGGTTTTTAATTATGAACGCGTAAAACTAATTATGAAACTAATTCCTCATAATAACCCTTTAATCACTCGTCCGATCTAACCCTGAAAATCGTCGTACTCGGTCGAGTACAATATGTACTCGGTCAAGTACGACTCACTCGGTCGAGTGCCGATGTCACTCGGCCGACTACGCGAGATCAGAACCACCCAAAAGACACCAACCAATTTCACTCGGTCGAATAGCCTATACTCGGCCGAGTACACTATGTAATCGGTCGAGTAAGCCCTACTCGGCCGAGCCCCCAACACATAGAAATACGGAGTATTACAGCTACTCTAATGAATGATGCAAAAGTTGTTAGCAAGTTCATGAGAAAGGTAATATTTCTAAGGTCTGGGGTACCCGGAGTGTTGATAAGTGATAAGGGTTCACATTTTCTTGAGACGAAGTTTGAGGCTTTATTGAAGAAATAAGCGGCCAAGTTGAGATATCCAATACAGAAATTAAGTCTATTCTGGAAAAGACGGTGAGTGGCTCAAGGAAGGATAAGGCGGCAAAGCTTGATAATGCATTGTGGGCCTATCGAACGGCCTTCAAAACCCCGATTGGCACATCTCCTTTCCGGTTGGTTTATGGGAAGGCATGCCACCTTCCGGCGGAACTTGAGCATCGTGCATATTGGGCTATAAAACACATCAACTTTGACTTAAGGAGCTCACAAGAGAAGATATTATTGGATCTCAATGAGTTAGATGAATTTAGACTTGAAGCCTAGGAGAATGCCAAGATATACAAGGAGAGAGCAAAATGGTACCATGATAAGAAGATTCTACGAAGAGAGTTCAAAGAGGGTGAGTCGGTCCGCTTGTTCAACCCACGTTTAAAACTCTTTTCGGGGAAGTTGAAATCAAGATGGTCAGGACCTTTCACCGCAACACATGTTTTTTCTTATGGCACGGTGGAAGTTACAAATGGCGACCATAATTTTAAGGTACATGGGCAACGATTGAAACATTATGCAACCGGGTCGCCAATAGTAAAGGAGGTATGTACTCTTCATACTTGCCTTGTCCTACCTTGAAATAAGATTTCTAAATCTTCTTTGTAGTTTAAAATCCATTTTATTGTATGCTTGCTAACTTGGTCGAGCCAACGACATTAAACAAGTGCGCTAATGGGAGGCAACCCACATGTGATTTTTGTAGTGTGTTTGAAGTATTGTAAGAAGCACTTGAGGGATTAAATTGGTCGATTTTAATTTAACCGATCTTAGCCAATTTAGGTGATTAAGGGATTAAGCTAGAAGGATAAGAAATGAGAATATTGGGCACGAGTGAAAGGAAACGATGCAAAAACTAACGACCGTGCGAAATAAAAACAGGGAGATAGTAACCGTGCAAAGTTGGTCGTGCGGGGCGAACTAGACCGTGCGAACATAATACATGGAGGTAGCCACCGTGCGAAGTTGACCGTCCGGAACGAAGTGGACCGTGCAAAATCCAACTTTAAACAAAAGAAAAACGTGTGCCTTACAACTCACACGGCCCACACACTTACCTCTTCTTTTCCTTCAATCTTCATCATTCGTATCACAACAAACCATCACAATTAAAACACCCAAACCCGTACCTCCTTCAACACTCCTCAAACACACCCAAAATCATCTAATCAACCCACAAACCACATTTTCAAGCTCATTTTTACATTCTAATCATAATTAAAGGTCCAAAAATCAGTTTTGACAAAAACAATTAACACCAAAAAAAGTTCTTAGATCTAAGTTTTGACATTTCTACTCTTCTTCAAACCTCACCATCTATTGAGGGGAACTTAAGGAGGGTAAGAGGAATCTCAGGGTGTATTTTTTTTTTTTTTTTTTGAGATTTCGGGAGGTTCGAAATTTTCAGTCCGGAGCTTGGTGGGCAAAGTGATTTTTTTGGTAGCCTAGATTAGCATTTTAAGGGGAAAAGAACTTCATGGCGCACAAAAGGTCAAGAACCGAGCGAGGAGAGGCATCTCGCGCCCTCCCAAAGTTGGTAAGGCCTCACATCTCCTCCTTTAAATATAAGCATGCTAGGTGGAATGTCGGGTTTGGTGAGCTTAAATTCTTAAGGCGATATGTTGAATTAATAAAGAAGACTATCGAACCCACCCGGTTCTTTTCAAAGTTTTTCTTAGAAAGAGCCGGGATAGAAAGAGATGTCTTGTCACTTTCCTCTCGGGGTGGTTTCCGAATTGGAAGCTCTACCGCATTTACTTATAAATATTTAACTTTTGAGTTCCTTGCAAGTTTAGAGGAGAACATCGACGCTCTACGACCGACCGTCTCATTTTAACTAATGGGAGCAATGCATGAGATAAGTCTTCAGCAATTTTCTAATGCCCTTGGGATTCCATATATTCATGGTGGTAAGGGGAGACATTCTCAAGTTCAAAAGGCCACCAAAGCTCGGAGCAAGTTTTGGCAAGTGATTTCTAGGACGGAAGGGAAATACGAGGCACAAAGGGCAACTATCTACTCGGTGCGGAACCCGGTATTCCGATACTTTTACGATGATTTTCTAACATTCTTATAGGGAGTCGTGGGACCAACCTTCGAGTAGGAGCCACAGCGTGTCAAGTTCGTCTTGAACTTCTAGACGACAAACCACTTTCGGTCGACATGGCCAGGGTGGTGATCTCTCACCTCCTGCTTGTTCGAGAATCGTTAACAGACTATCTTGTTGGGGGGGGGGGGGGGCTTGTGACCTTGATTGCAAAAAGAATTGGGGATGACCTTGGAGCCCGAGAATAGAGTCTATGGTTCCATCAACATTGACACCGATTACATGGCCTCTTGCATTTTCACCGCGAGGGTCAGTAGGGAGAGGACTTTTTAATACCTCACCATACCGACTAGAGCCCTTTCTCTACTGGCGGAAGAATTCACCACTATCCGCCATAAGAGCAACCAGGAAATGCTCTTGAGGACGGGGGAATTAGTAAGGACCGACCAAAGCTCACCGTGGGGGTTTGCCTCATATTGTTTTGAGCCATCCGAGTGTGCTATGAAATTACCCTTGCCCATGACCCCAAGGATGACAATACTGATGATGAGGGCTTTGTAGACCTAGACTTCCCTCCCCGAGATGAGCCCTTGACCAAGACCTCTATTCAATTCCAATCCCGGCCCAACCAATTCGAGTTCGGTAACCCTTCGTGTTCGATGTACCAAACCGGTTTCGGGTACAACCCTTACATGCACCAACAACCTTTCTTGCCACCCCCTACAACCAACATCCTCCTTCACCTCCGGGGTATGGGTCCAAAATTTAGGACATGTCATACCTCCTCACCCAAGTCTCCACATTAAACACCAATTACGGGACTTTAAGTGGCAACTACGAGTCCCTCAACACGAATTATGACTCCTTCTACACCTCCTACGGTGAGCGTAAGAGGTCATTTCAGATATTTAGGGAAGAGACCCTGAAATCGTTTGAGTAGTTAAGGGCTGAGAACACCCAACACCACAATGACGCAATGGGTTTTATTAGGCGAGTAGAGAACTCATTTAACTCATTTTTTGATGCTTTTAATGCTTGTTACCCACCGCCTTAGTATAAAGTGGGCTCTCCCTTGGAGTAAGAGCTAAGTGTGGGGAGGTTTTTGTCTTGTCTTTATGGTGGCTCATGGTTGTGGTTTATATTGGTGTTCCCGAGTCCTTGTTTGGTTGATTCTACTTCATGCTTTCTATATGAGTGATTATTGGTTTTGTGTTTGTAAGTGCATTGGTTGCACTTGGGTTGATTCTTTTTTAATGCTCCCGTTTGAAAATTCAAATTGACAAATATCTCCCTCATCTTGAGCGAGTATGCCCTGTAAGTTTCTTAAACTCGATATTAGACATTTTTAATATCACTTTATAAATATTTTATCCTTAAACTATTTGGATCTTATGCATGCATAACTAAAATACAAAGAAGGAAGAAGAAATTGTTCCTTACATTGATTTGAACGGACTTTGGGCAGAAAATAGGACTCCTTCCTACTTTGTTCTTGAGCTTACAATATTAGGGATGAACTCCTAGTTCTTAGTATAAGAACTCTCAAATAAGTTGCACCAAGACAAACCCCTTTTACACTACAAAATACTATACTAGAATATATTGTAGTAGCCCTTAATAATATATCAAATAACTCTTATTACTACACTAGTAATATTATGTGAGAATTAGAACACAAGTCTATAATAAAACTTCTTTAAGTTTTCTTAGTGAGAGATGTGTTTTATGAGAGATATGCATACATCTCATTAAAAGATGAAGTAGTGTATATAAGAAGGAAAAATTTCCTCTTATTTGAGCATGTGCCAACCGGCCACACATAGGGTAGAGGGAGCATGCCTTTTCTTTTTGTTCTTAACAAGAAAGTAGCTTAGGTCTAGGCTTGATAGGTTATGATTATGTTTTAATTCTTAATTAGAACAATAATCAATACTTAAACACTACCCTATCTACCCCAAAACCGTTGCACCATGTATAAAATGGGTGTCCATTTTATCTTTGTAATTTGTCATTTGTCACATATGTGACATGTGACATGTAACATGTAATATTTGCTTATCAATGTACATTTAACTAATTTAAATGCAATTTCATAACAAATAAATTAGACTTAACATTTTAAGTCACATTTTATAATTACATGTAAATAAAATGGGTCATCTCATATTTGGTTAATATAATCTACAACAATTTGTAATTATAATTAACCAATTTTGCTTATCTCAAATGTTTCATAAACATAGCGCATTCTTAGTAATATAACAATTAAATTATTAAAATGAATCTTATTTAATCATATTACAATAAAATATATTTCTCACTTACAATTTAAACTTGGTTCAATTTAAGGGATTAATTAATCTGTATCACTATACAATTAATTAATGTACATGATTAGGGGATTGTCCTTTAGGTGTGACCTCAAAGGATCAACTGATCACCACCGTCATACGACAGTAACGTCAAACTCAATTGAGCTAATCGTTACCGATTTATGTTGACCAGTTGACTATAATATTCATTATCCCTTTGTATTCTTATTATTGAGATTTAATTATGTGATCGCACTATTGTTGAGGACACTTACTCCAACAATCTCCCACTTGTCCGAGACAAGTGTGCGTCACAAATTCTCTTGTCCTATTACGATCTCCCACTGAATGCAAGGTGTCTTGCAGGTCGTACTTGCATTTGATCATATCAAGAGTGGTTTTCTCGATCTATAGAGTAACTGTCTAACCGGAATTATCTACCATAGATACCTTCCGAGCGTGGCCACGCATTTTTCAGCTTACTCCTACTCGAGTGGCCTTGAGATTTTAAAACAACCCTGACAAGGGGTGGACAATTCCTATCGCACTATTCCCTTTGCATAGCCACAACTCATCATGACCCAAAACATGCCTATTTGGCCCAGTTACGAAGGTCGTAAAGCATAAATCAAAGTCAATCTGAAACTGTACCACCTTAGGCGAACAGTCTTTAGTCAAAGAATTGACTCAAATAGAATACTATAATAGCTCTTGCCACGACCAGGCTACAAGAATTGCCAGAACTCTATAATCGGTCACAGCCCGACAGATTGTCCCTTACAGTCTGTATATGTTATCGACTGGTCATCCCTTATGACCCTATGGCACTTGAACTCGCCATTAATCGCATCACACTCTAGTCACTTGAAGACATCACCTCATATAAGCAACTAGGGGCCAATGCTATGTTAATACAGTCCACTTTAATGGGGTTTAAAATTTTCTCTTCAACCCATTTGGATATAACAAAGCACAAAAACATGTTTTTAGAAACTCAAACGATAAATGTGATTATCATATATGAACAATCAACACAATGTTATTGCTTCATATCATATAATCTAAAGTTTATTTCGTCCATGACAATTCGTGACGATCTTATTAAATGCAATAAAGGCTTGGGTAGTGAATATACCATATATTGATTTATTCAAACCTTGTGAATTGCTTTTTCCTTCCATCCAACGTTATTCCTAATAACATGAATTCATCTACGTACATGTCTAGATCTCTATCTAGTGTTGGGCTCTTTAACTTGAAAGATGCTCCCACTCGTTATCATGATAACTAATAGGTATTTAGGTGAAATGATCTACCATTAGCTCCTTGTAAGCCACCTTATCCTCATCATAATGTACTAGGTCTCTATATGTAGAATTTATAATGATTGACTCTTCAATTATCCTTTTACTTATTTGTTTCTTGTATAACAAAGGTACGCCTAGGATTCGGATAAATCTTTATAAGTTTGGAAATTTGGGTTTGTGTAACCTTTACCACATATCCAAATTTTCTCTACCAAACACAAGAATGTATCCTTGGTTCTCCTTGAGAACTCTATGGATGTTCTTGTATGATATCCAATGACACTCATGTGGATTTATTTGTTATAGGCTTGTCATGCTCCTAAAATACAATTCATTTAGGTATATGTATGTAATGACATACATGATTGGTCTAATGGCGGAAACATTAGTACTCATGTGATCAACAACTCTTAGATTCAGTAGATGACTATGACCTTTTCATAGTGATCCCACTTTCATCAACATGAATAACCTATTTAACTTATTTGAAATAGATAAAAGATCTTATCGATATAAGACACTTTTCCAAATGCTAAGCTAAAATCTTCTATTCCACAATAGATTCTGATTTAATTATACATGTTGCCCTATTTCATTAAAAACCAACCACTCCTTTCAAAAGGTAATATGAATACGTCACTCACAATGAGTGATACGTCATTCACGTGGAAAACAATTTCTCCCACCGAACTTCATGACTTTAACTCCCTCTGAACTTCATGTCTTTACATGACTTTAACTCCAACTGAACTTCATGTCTATACATGACTTTAACTCTAACTGAACTTCATGTCTATACATGATTTTTCGACAATTCGAGTGAAACTCTTCTTATATCACATAATAGAAAAGATCATCATAACCTCTAGGTAGATACCTTAGGGTTGTGTCATGTACACATCTTATTCCAAATCCCTATTTGGACATGTGATTTTGTTGTGTATCTTGTACACACCTAATATGAGGTATTTAAGTGATGATTTGGATCTAAGCATAGTTACGCATTAACTTAGCTTTTGCAGACATTTTCATGTCTATCCACGCAACTTTAATTGGACACCTCCAAATAAAACATCTTCATGTCTATAGAATGATTTATCATTGGATAACTCCAAATACATCATTTATTTGCATAGATTCCATTTAGTTTCATAAGTCTCTTACGTTAGAAAATTGAATTTTTAAAATTTCTAGGTACTTACACTTCATAGATCATAATCGTATTATATCAAGAACATTTTCTTTTGGTTTCGTCACTAGTCGAAGGATTCACCTAATAACGCTTTCTTTTGGTCTCTTCACTAGTCTTGAGTCTAACCTAAGAACATTTTCTTTTGTTTTCCTCACTAGTTCCTAACCAGTTTTACGTTGTGGCTTATTTTCTCCTACTCTATCTTTAGAAAAATACAACTATTTTCTTTAAAGATAGCCTTATCCGCCACAAACAGTTTTGTACTCATACTCGTGAGAAAGGTAGAAGTTACACAACATGACCTTAAGTGATCTACTAAAGACATTATTGTAAAGACATCGAATCTTAGCTTCGAGATAGACTACTTCTATAAGCTAAAGAGGCGGACTCATATTCATGTCATTTACTATCTTTATAAGTGGTGTGGCCAATTGGTTTGGTAGATTCCCTACTTTGAGTTCAATAACTCAATTTGACTTAACAATTGATCTTTTAAAACGACAATTGAATTCTTAGCCTTTTATTATAATGATCCAATCATCATAATACCAATATGATCAATTTGAGTCGATAAAATTTATGTTATTAGTGCAAGTAGAGTATAATGACAAGTTTTAGAATGAAAAAGTTTCCATAAACCGAGTGACTTGGGTTGAAAACCAAGTCACTAATATCCAATTACAACCATTTGTTAATAAAAGGAAATAAACAAATTTCCATTGTCAAACAAGGAAATTAAGAGTTTCTAAAACAATGTCTCAAAATACAACCCAATCAATAAGACAACACAAAATAAGTCCAAGCTTCCATATGTCTTCATCCATAGGTGGCTACCTTAGCTTCCCTTGAAGATCCTCATTAGGCTTGTTTGTCCTTTCCTTTGTCCTTGCTTGGGTGCCCTAATTACAATTAAAAAGGGAAAGAATCACAACTTGTATCTATATAGCAAAGTTGGGATCATAACATAAATGATAGGGATGAAAATTTACCAACTGAAACAATCTTTCCAGTTTTGATATCTCCTAGATATTTGGGGCAATTCCTCTTCCAATGCCCTATGTCATTATAATAATGACACTTGTCATCGGTTGAGGCACCTTTCTTAGGCTTGGGTGAGCTATTCTCAATACCTTTTCCTTGGCCTTTGAAGGTGGAGGGCTTCTTCCCTTTGAAAGCACTTTTCTTGAACTTCCCTTTACTCTTATTAATGATGTGGAGTACATCCTTGGGGGTGCTAACATCAATTAGCCCCATGTCTCTCTCCGCTTGCACACGCATCTTGTGCAACTCATGAAGAGAGGTTTGCATATTTTGCATATTGTAGTTTACCCTAAACTGCACACATGCCTTGATTTTCCCCAAGGAGTATAGTACACGGTCAATTACGAGTTGTTCGGGAATGTCAACCCCTTGCAATTTAAGATTCTTTACATGCTTAATCGATTTGAGTACATGATCGAAGGCTAACTTTTTGGCCCTCTCTTAGGTTCATGTCAAAAATGCGGAAGCCGTCTCATATTGAATGATTCTTGGAGCTTGTGAAAACATAGTCACAAGTTTGGCATAGATCTCATAGGCGGTGCTCATCTTTATGGCACTCCTTTGGAGATCGGCCTCCATTGAGAAGATCAAAACATTTTTTATCGCGACAGCTTCCTTTTGGTAAGCCTCATAGGCTCGCCTTGCGGCGGCGGTTGACCTTTCATTAGGTATTTTGGGAGAGGCTTCGGTAAGGTAACGAAGCTTGTCGTCACCTTCCGCGGCCAAGCAGAGTTGTGCATCCCAATCTGCAAAATTAGCACCATTCTTTTCTAACTTGCATCGATCCATGAAGGATCGAAGCCATGAAACGTTTGTGAGAGTCGGAGCGTTGGAATTAGGAGTTGCCATTGCGAATAAATAATATTGACTACAAAAATGAGATGAAGGAAATGAAAACATTTATCATTTTAAATATTTGTTAACATTTTAATCAAGTTTTAACATTTAAATAGTGACCTCTACCCAACTAATATAAATGATTCCAAGATCCAAATTCATATCAACTTGGGCACGGTAAGCCGATTCATCCCTTATTAATATAATTCGGTGGATTAACTCTTTAATCGATTCTACATTAGAACTCTCGGTTGATAATATTACTTTAATATTTATCTTAAGCCCGGAACACATGCGGCTACGGTCGCGAATACTTCCGTTGAGCTAAATCCAAATTTCGAAATAATAACCTTTATTACCCCACTTACCCAACGTAACAAGTTTAGCACCCCGGTGAGCCGCCTACTTCCTTGTGAAATTGGGATTCATGGGTTATATCATTTAGTAAGGCTTGATCTCAATTTATTTATTAAGAGAGGTCATGTCAATTTATTATCTATCTCGTTTAAGTAAACTAAATCGATGAATTAACGAACATTTTAATTGACACGTTCGAATACTCGATAAAATATGCATGTCATGTTATGGCAATTTGGCAATGCATGCAAAACATATTAAATAAAAGGGTTTTTCTCTTGTGTACCCTTGTGTTTTTTGACTTTTAACTTTATACCCCTATATTTTTGTAATCCCTCTAAAATACCCCTAACCTTAATTATAAGCTATAAAACGTGACCTAACCTTACTTAGCCGTCTAATGCTTCGTCAAGTATATGATGTGGAGTGCTTAGTTGGCATTTTTTCCCTCCACTCTCCCTTTGTTTTCCGTCCACTCTCATTCTGATTTTCCCTCTATTAATTACCCTAATTATTTTCTCTTCTTCATCTTCTTCACTTTGTAATTTTAATTTCCCTAATTAATTACCCTAAATTCTCTTCTTTCTCTCTGTACTTATGTCAACATCATCTTCAATGTGAAAAAACCATCTAATTGAAGGCCTTAATTTTAGGAATCAATCTTGCAATCAGTTTGGCAAAATGCTATTATTATAATATTCGGGTCGTCTATTAATAACTCAAAGAAAGCATATTTTAAATGTGTATATTTCAATAATTTTGTGATGTGGTTGATTGAAGATCATTTGATTATAGCAAAAAGGTTGAAGATAGCATATGATGATGAACCCGATTATGCATCAAATGAAGATGTGATGAAGGAGCAAGTTCTATGTTTGAAGGAAGAGATTTTGTGTTTGTCAAGGATTATGAAGTTTTATTTCAAGTTTATCTTAAGTTTGTTTGTTTTTCTTGTATTAGTCATTCTTATGAAATAGTTTAGTACTACTTTTTATCAATTCCATTATTTTCCACAATTATATCTCCATGAATTAGTAAGAATTTCTTTGAATTTGTATGCATTTCCTAAAATAATCCATGCCATTGCTTACATGGTGCCAATTCATAAAACAAAAGTACATGTCATTGCTTACCTTGTGGCAACTAAGCAGTCCATATAATATACTTGACGGATCATTAGATGGCAAAACAAGTTTAGGTCACGTTTTATAGTTTATAATTAAGTTTAGGGGTATTTTAGAGAGATTACAAAAAAGGAGGGGTATAAAGTAGAAGGTGAAAAAACATGAGGGTATACAAGAGAAAAACCCTAAATAAAATGCAAGCAGAAAAGTAAAACTCCTAGTATGGCCTTTCCAAGAATAGAAAATCATATAATCTATTACAAATTCGAAAACCAACTCCTTTGGTCCCTTGAACTCCATAACCACGCCTCCCAAGGTCACCGTCACTCTCGGAACTCCTTTCCGAATGACACCGTCTTTGTGAAACTCCGGTTTTACAATTAGTTACAAAATATATAATAAAATTACAATAATTTCCTATTATACAATTGTAAAATAAAATAATACAATAAAAGTGATACGAGATCACAATAAATCAGAACCGAATCAATATTCCCTTACATTTCGGGCAATATCGATTAAAACTAAGGCCATACTAAGATAAAATTACATAATTCCAAATTACATTAACCAAAATATTACATTCATAAGAGAAAATATGACATTCATATATAAAAATTGAGCATTATAATATGTATAAAACATGCTCATATTAAACGCCAAATCGCCCTATATTACGGTTTATATCGTATATAACCCGGTTTTACGGAAATGCGTGATAATGACTTGTTAAAATCACCAAACAATACTTAAATCATATTTAAGTCCAAGATAATTATCCCAACTATTATAGGACTCAAAAATTAGTCATCACTCAAGTTTTGACATTAATTCAACTTGTTGTTATATAAATGCTCAAAATTACACTTTAAAATCATATTTTAATAAAAAAATCCAAATTTAATTACAATAATTTTGAATTTTGAATTTTAAATTTTTGTACATTCTGGAACATTTCCATGAAACTTAAAATGTCAAAAATCATGGTTAAAAATTTAGAATCGTTTTTGAGAATAAACGGTTGAGCTTTATCGGTTTTATCAAATAAAATTCATAAAGCATGTGAAAATTAATCAAATTAAATTTTGAAATTTAGATCTAAAATTTGAGACATTTATGCAACAATGAAAAATTTTCTCTTGACATGAAATTTATTTTAGCATTATTTTCTAAATAAGTCACTATTTATGCAATTTTTAAATTAAAAATTCATAAATCATGCTAGACAAATCACATCAGTCCGAAATTTTCCAGTCCGACAAGAAAACATGCATGTGAAACATACTAAACTTTCATGGTAATATTCAAAGAGGAAGTATTTTAACCATTTGACCTTTATTTATATCATTTTATCATATAAAAATCATAAATCATGAGAAATAAGTCCACTTCACATGAAATTTTACATAGGATAAGTAAAACGCATTTTTGATATTGTGTAAAAATTTCACGGTCATAAGTTATGTCTAAATATTTGTATCATTTTAAACATCATTTTACTCATTAAAATGTAATAAACAAACCTTGCATTCATTTAGGTAACTTGCATTTAGTTTAAATCGTATTTCTTTATTGCATTGTTATTTACATTTTCTTGCCATCAAAAACAAAAGAAAACATGTTATTTCCTTTTTCAAAAATCAAAAATACAATAACATGTTTATTTTCTTGCTTATGTTTGTGCTTATTTGTATATAAGTTGAGTAAAAATCGCATTTACGTAGCTCTTCATCCCTTGTCCAATGAGTATTCCAATGAGGACATTGTCAATTTTAAGTGTGGGGTGGTGTATATTTGATGATGATCTCGTATGTTATGCGCTTTAATTATAAAAAAAATTGAAAAAAGTCAAAAATCCAAAATAATGTATTTCATTTTTATGCATTTTCTTTGATAAAGAAAAATCCATAAAAATTTGCATATTCCAAAAATCCAAAAATATTAAAAAGTTTTGAAAAACCAAAAATATGTTAGTTTAGAATTGTATATACTTGTGTTTGTTCCTCTTCTCACATAGGTACGACAATTTATTTGAGGTATCTACAAAGGAAATTGAAGACCGCTTGGTATGATTGCTCAAACCTCATTTCCCTTCCATTACTTTTCATGTCTTTTAGGAGGAGGATGGAGATCGTATGTCTATGAGGATGTTGTAATGTGTATTTTGGAAATGTTGCAGATTTGTGCTTATGTGTTGTTAGGAGGTTGCACTAGTTTATATGTCATTTAGATGGTTTGAGCATGTGCATTAGGTTGTATATATGTTAGTTGCCTACATGGCATGTAGTTGCATGTTAGAAAAGTTTTTGCAAATTGTATTTTTAAGAAACTTGATAAATGTGCATAAAACGTTTTGGCTACCTTGTGCATAGAGTGTTCATCTTAATCGTGGAGTTTGAAACGCCCTAGGTTGTGCATTTCTAGGAAAGTTCTGGCCTATGTATGAGAGCCGAGTCGAGAGCTTGCGCTTATTCCATTTTGACAACCCTTTCGGGTGTGAATACTCCTTGGTCGCCGGGTTTCTTAGGTGACCGTGATGCTATGCAATTAACCTTGATCCAATACTTTTTCAATTCTATCTACAATAAATTTGAAACAACTAAATACAAGCCAAAAATCCGAGTTCAAAGTGTTGATTTCTTGTTCTCGTCGGGGAAGTGCAAACCGATACTTCTAGGGATTTTAGTGGGCCCAATCAAAGGATCCACTCAATGCCACTACAGTGGGGATACCCCTATTGTTGGTCACGACTGCATACTCTTGACGGGAACCTTATAGCAAAATCAAAATCCGTTTCCAAAAAAAAGAAAAAGAAAAAAAACCAAGAAATAAGAACTCAAACACCCTCTCTCCTTTGCCTTTTTGGTTCATTTCATCTTTGGTTGCATAACGTAGCGGTCACTATCCTTGTATCTCATTTAGTTGGGGGACGTGAAACCCCTAAACCTCTAGTGTTTGCTAACACCAAGGAATCTCACCTCCATCATCCATCTAACCACTCGTGACTAAGCGACTAGTAGACGGGAACAATACAATGCTAGATTTGCACCGCTAGAAGGCAAGTCTTCTTCTATGCTTTATGAACTTAGTAGCCGTTATGAATTGTGCATGTTTTAGACGGTTTCTCTCTTAGGCATTTCCGTCGCATGGATGTGGCATGTGACCCTTCTCTTCTAGATGCATCTTTAACTTGCTTCATGTGCTTAATTGTTCGATGTATCGTAATTTTGTGCAAGACCTTACTTGCCTTGCGAGTTTCGCTTTTCCCTCATGAGCATAACTACGTGAGTTGAAAGGGCGTAGAGTACGCTAATACTCATTCGCTTTGGGATTTAGAATTATCATAAGTGTTTCTTAAATTTTGTATTCCTCTTACATAATAATGGTCGAGCTTTTGGCTAAGTTTTGAGCATGGTTCGGTTTACTCGAGGACGAGTAAAGGTTTAGTGTGGGGAGATTTGATAACCGCATTATTCGCACGCTTTTTATGCTAATAATTGTGTTATATATTCCCTATTCTTATGTGCTTTATGTTAGAATCATGTTTAAATGCTTTAAATGCGTAAAACCTGACTTTCAGTGCTTGGTTCTTTACTTTTGGGTTTTAGTGTTGTTTAGATACGATATGGACTTACCAAGAACTATAGAGAAGGCCCTTGGGACGGCTCACCGACCCACGACACGAAAAGAAGAAGAAGGATCACGCGAATCAAGGGAAAATGAGCAACCGTGCAAAATCGAAGCATGGAGGTATAAGTCGTGCGAAGTTGACCGTTCTTGGCGAAGTTAACCGTGCGAAATCGATACAGGGAAGCAGAGACCGTGCAAAGTTGGCCATGCGGAACGAAGTGGGCCGTGCAAAGTCTCAATTTCGCACACTGTTCACCCGGGCCTTATACGACATCGTTTTGCGTGATTTTTAATCTTGTATAAATAGGCTAAACCTGGAAACGTTACACACCTACCTTCATTTTGAGCATTATTAGAGAGAGAAAACTCAACCACTCCCTTGAAATTGGATCTATAGTTCTCATATTTTTCATCTAATTGAATATTGAAGCTTTATTTTCCCTTCTAAGTTTCTTTATTTGTTCTTCCTTGTCTTTCATCGTTGGTATTATCTCTTTCCCTTTCATTTTGATTTGTTCTTGTCTTCATTGTAGTTACTTAAAAGATTGAATTTAGAGTTGGCTTGCTCATAAAGGCTCTTCCTTTGTGCTTAGTTATTGTTGAATTTTAGTTTTATTTATTTGTAGTTTCTTTTAATTGAGCAATTACTTGTCTTCGATAAAAATCTAATCGTTTTAATGTTTAACATTAAAGACTTCATCTTTATTGATTTTTCTTGTGTTTTCATCATGAATAGTGAGTAGTCCTCTAACTAAGACTCGATTAATCCCCGACATGAGTGATTAACTTAATGAATCTCTCTTTAATTAGTTGTTGGGGATTTAGTTGGGGTTTACCTTACGAATTTGATTGTTTAAGGTTCTACATGGGATCCTAGTTAATTTTTTACCCTTGACTGTCAATGGGAATTCGCTAGATCGATAGTTGACTACCCATTTAGACCACTTGTCGATTTAGGTTGAACCTGGGAGGGGGAAAGGGGATACCTTTGGTAGTCGGTTTGAATATCACCTTTGGGAAAAGGGGTTGGAGGATCGGGATTTATCGCGTACTTAATAACCTTGACCAATACTTGAATATCTTGAGGATGGCGCGCGTTCTCGGATGCTAGAGTGTTGTATAATGGAGTCCGACTTATGAACCCGGGAGGGAGATAGGTCATTGTTGCTAGTTTAACTCCAAGTGTGAACCCGGGAGGGAGATTCTTGACGAATTAAAGGCGGTTTTCCCCCTAACACATCTTCCTTGGCAACCATTTAACGGGATTTGATAGTAGTTTCAAATGTCGGTGGAGAGGTCGAGTCTTAGGCTCTTAATTATTTGAATTAAAACTTATCTTATTAGCTTGTTATAGTTTCTTTTGTTCTTGCATTAGCATAATTTTAATTATATGCCTTTTAGTTTAATTGGATACTCAACCCTTCAAGTTCTATTTGACTTAGCTAAACATTAGAATCGAAAAGATTAGTAGTCACCATTGCTCCTTGTGGTTCGACCCTTCTCTAAGTGCGATGTCCTTTGTTCACTTGCGAGGTATATAAAACTACCATCATTTCTCAAGTAGAACGAAGCCTCGGGACACTTCTCTACCTCAAAGATACGCTCCATTTCCTGGTGCCAGTTGTCTAGCAGATTAGGTGCCCCCGTGCCCTCACAGATCGTAGGTCGATGACAGGATATAGCCATGCTTATCGTAGTGGCATAAACTACCACCTTTCGTTCTTTCCCCACATTCCTTAAGGCCTCGGTAAGTGCCTCCTTTGGCTCGATGAACCGAGCTACCTCCTCTATGCTTAACTCCGCAGCTCTAGTCAAAGCATTAGGCCTCTTTGGCGACATCTTAACTTCAATAAGATAAATGGTAAACGTAAGCACATAGCATACGACTCACAAGCAAGCCAGACCTGTAGTTAACGCACTCGATCGAGTACAATCAGACACTTGGTTGTGGTCAACGCACTTGGTAGAGTACAACATGTACTCGCCCGAGTACACTAAAACAAGAGACCACCCAACATTTCAAAAATTTATATTCGGTCAAGTTCCATAATCACTCGGCCGAGTACAACCAACTCAGTCGAGTGTCACCATTAACTCATCCGAGTACCTAGATCCAGTAGCCAACTAATGTTTCCAAACTCCAACACTCAGTCGAGTGCCACCTACTCGGTCGACTCCCCTGCCACACTCGGTCGAGTCATGCATAATTCTAGCCCCAACTCATACTTTATAATATAAAACAAATACATGTACCTAAATCACATGCTTCTAATACGCAATTAACAAAACACATGTAAATTCAACTCTTTGGTCACAACACTTCTCATACATCATATCTCATCTTACTTACTCCACATATAATTCACATTCTTCCCCCATCTCATTTCCAATACGATATTTCATAGATTCCACACAACAATTCATAGCATACCTCACATTCCTCAAATTTCCCTGTAGTTACCGACTAAGAGTTGTAAGGGCAAAGTTGCGATTTTAGGACGTCTCCCAAATCTTTGCGGTAGCTCCAAACAACTTCTACCCGGGTTTGTTTTAATTTGACACTCATAGGTTAATTGATTTATTGGTTTTAGGTTCCAAAATCATCGATGTGATACCACTTTATAACACCCATATCTACCAAAGAGCCTTGCCAAGGCCTACCTTGGCAAACGGGAGTGCTACCATCTCGGTTGTACGAGCTAGTACGAATCAATAGACAATAAAAAAACAACTTCTATTCAAATGCATAAAGTTAAAAGCGTTTACAAATGAAATAACCAAATCTAAAGTAATCCAAATATCTGAAATCCAAAATAGTAAACTCTTACAATTGTCTCAAAAACTATGACACACCGAAAGCTAAATGACTCATCGTCCAGGGGCGATCCCATCCAACTCAAAGCATGCTCAAAGGACAAACCTGCTAAACTCGTGCTTACCGTTCTCCAATGGATCACAACAGATTTGAAAACAATGAAGAGGTCAGTACAATTATACATTATCAAACACAAAACAAATAACAACATAATCACATCAATAAATCATCATCATCATCTCCAAACTCTGGTAACCAATGTGGCTCTCATCGCAACGAGTAGCCGGGTTTCCATCGCAATATGGTATCCACCCTTGCTGATGCCATATCGCAGCAAAGGACATCAAAATCCCCGTTCATTGCAAAAGTGTAACCCAACTGATTAATGTGCACAACCCCTTTTGTGACGGGAGTCACAAGAGGCGAAACTTAGAGGTGGAGCCATCTCCTGATTATGGTCCACAATCTCAACACAATCATCATAATAAATATCATACTCATCATCATCAACATCAACATCAACATCATAATCATCATCACAATCAATATCATAATCATCATCAACAACAATATATAAATGTATTGAGTAATCCAAAAGCATAGTCATGCAAGCCCATAATTGATCCTCTACGAAATATCCTCCTAATAATCATACAATAATCTAGAATCAATAAATCAAATCAAGACTACCCAAAACCCAACCCTAATCCAGGTTAGGGTCCCGACGAATTTCTACTCCAAAAGATAACAACAAATCAATTAAAGATTAAAGAGGTGCGCATTTGAGAAGATCTCATTCGAGAAGAGGTGCGCATCCAAATACGGTTAGTGGTGCTTTGGCCAAGTCCTCCATTCAAGATACTTCAACTAAATTTGGCTTCTTTAATTGGACTAATCCCCAAAGTTTTATGGTAAACTCATGTACTATCGAGTCCGTTGGGACGCTTTCCCAAACCCGCCCCCGTAATGTAATTGAGTTGTCGTGTCCTTTAGTTTTATTAATAACAATCATTTTTCTTTCCCCAAAAAAGGTTGCCCACACTGTAATGTGGTATGTTATAATACACAAATTCCATTTAAGACGGGTCGATCCGTTTTAATTAGCTTAAGACGAGTCAATCTCTCCTCACAAGAGGCAAGTGGGGTGTACGTGTGAGGCAAATGAAACCCGCTTGTCTCCCACTTGCTCTTTGTAAAAAGGGCTTAATCCGTCTTAAACTTAAGACGGGTTAACTTGTTTTAAAGAAGACTTTCTTATTATAGTAACTTGGGTTCCAAATTAGAAGATAAACCTAGAAGAACCACAAAATTGACGACCATGATGACGCCGTTTTGGTTGACCCATGTTCTTTATTTGGGTGATATCATGAAACAAGTTTGTGAATGGGTCAACTACACCATATAAATTCAACTAGCTCCTAAACCTAATTTAATATGACTTCTTGAGTACAATTTACAAGTGACTCTAGAAGTCTTAGCTCTCATGAGTCATGATGCACTAAATCTTCTATTTAACATAAAAATTGTGTATTATCTCCTACATTGGCCCGTGCATTGGCCTAATTTTTTTGTCGTGGAACTTGTAGAATCTAGTCTACATGGACTTGTATTACAAGTTGACTCCATAATTTGTTTAGGATATTATTACATAGTACGTTATTAACTGCTCAATTGGTGGCTTTCTTCTGCAAGTCAAATGTCATAATAACTTTGACTTTATAATTCTCCATAACCATATGATCCAAGAATTATTTATCCTTTCCCTCTAAAATTCTAAATATATACTCCGTTAATACACGAATAACACTAGCTGTCTATTCGTCAATGAATAGTTAGTTAGTTACTGTAGTATTTTGAACATTTTAATTGAACATTTTAATTATCTAAACAAGAAGTCAAAAAAAGAAAAATAATGAAGATTAT
The DNA here is from genome assembly GCA_022085475.1 of Heliosperma pusillum. NCBI lineage: Eukaryota > Viridiplantae > Streptophyta > Magnoliopsida > Caryophyllales > Caryophyllaceae > Heliosperma > Heliosperma pusillum. The sequence goes on from JAIUZE010002140.1 coordinate 92,592, forward strand.
TATAAAATGATTGAAGGAGTAATCATATTTTTGTATTGCTTTACGGATTGTGATCGGTATGATAAGTCATTCACGTAGTAGAGGCGTAGAGCATTAAAGAGAAATAATAAAATATACGATATGTAGACAGTTAATCATACACCCTCTCAAAAATATAATATATGTAATTAAACTAATTTTGATAAAGCAAAATCTCATTGAATACCTCTCACAGAAAGCAAGTGAGAAGGTCAAGTGGGAAGCTCCACTCCCACGTGAGAGGTCTTCATTGAAGACGAATTATTACGACAAACTGTTCTAATAATGTCAAATACAAAACTATTTACATAATGAAGGTGGTGACTGCTGATCGACTTAGAGAATAAATATTGACATAGCTAGAACTCATCATATATTTATTAATATAAATACTTTAAACTCTTTAGCTTTTGATTTGGCTATGTTAATCCACATATCCTCAATTGAGTGTGCTAGAGAACTAAAACCCTAAATAGGGCGGCTAGAGGTCCCATCTCACTTAATTTTGGAGGGTAAGCTCAGTTTTTTTTTTTAAAAAATTTGTTATTAAGATGTAGTAAATCAAAGCGTCTTCATAATTAGTCGTTCTATAAGACGTTCTTAGTCATTTTTTGGTCATAAAAAGTGATCACTATTTAAACAAAAGTGGTCACTATTTGTCAAAAAATTATCACCGCTAACTGGTCGTACGGTACAACCGTCTCTCAGTAGAATTTGCGCTTCATAATTCCACATGTGGAGGCCAATTCTTATATCCTACACCCATGTGTAGGATACTCCATACTCCCTCCAACTTCCCACTCATTTCAAATCCTCATTTATTCTCTAACTTTCCATTTTTTATTTAAAAAAAATTAAAATTAAAATTAACTCACTTTTAAGAAGCAGTTATCACTATTATATTATCATTAAGTTTCAGTAGTGTTATATTCACGATATGATATAATCATATTCACTTCTAAGTTTAGTGAATATGATAATGTTGTTTAATGATTATGTGATATATAGTGTCATATTCACAATATGAAACTACTATATTCAATTTTAGTATATTGAATAAGACAGTGTATTATGTAGTGTGATATTCACCGCATATCTCTATTATATTCACTTTTCGTTTACTGAATACGACGCTATAATTTTATTAATACATATTATCTAGTGTAATATTTAGTTTGATCATGAACGTTTTCTCCGTTTAATTTTTATCGAAATTAGATAATGCAAAATATTTCATAGATATAAAAAAAATTATATTGTGATATGATATGAATATCTCGTTATTATGAATATGTCATTCCGTGAAATGAATATGTGAATAAAACTAAGATAAATACCGAAATATATCAAGTAAGATCTCTAACCGTAGAGAATTAAATATTATGAATAATGATATATTTTTTATAATTTATTATTTTATAAAATTTAAAATTTATCTATTTTTAAAAAAATTAGTTAGGAGGGAGTACCATGCACCATACTCCTAGGTGCATGGTATAATTTACATGGAGGCCCTTAGTTTTAAACCTAAAATTAGTTTATATCTCTATAGTTTCCTTTTAAAGTAGTTTTATCCAGATCATTACAGCATAACATATAACATTAGATTAGGCACAATGACAATGCCTGTTTAGTTGGCAATGCCCCTTTTAAAGCTATAGCGTTAAGAGAACAAGAGATAGCTCAAGTGGTAAGAGCACTCTTACTTCAACCTTGAAGTTGGGGGTTCGATTCTCACCCGCGACATTGTGCGCTCATTTGAACCAAAAAAAAAAAAGCTATAGCGTTAAGCTATATAAACAGAAAAAATTACCCAAAGGAAAAGTTGGTAATTTACCCAATTTAAAATGATCTGAAGTGATACCGTGATGAAAAGAAATTACAAGTATGAAATCATATTTATATTATATACAAAAAAAATAAAGTTTCATTGAGTGCAACACTCCATAATAAATAGTTAATTTTGTAAGATACTTTTTGTTAGTCATATTAGTACTAATTAAAGTGTTTTAACCATTAACCCGAAAATGACTCGACCTAAAATGACCATATCGAAAAATGACCCGAAATAACCCGACCCAAGTAACCTAAACCCGAAATGACTCGACAACTTGACATCCAAAACTACCGCGAGACTTAAAATAATTTCAAACAAAATGTAAGGCCTAAACCAGTTTAACGCATTTACTACTCCTAGTCTTATATACTCCCTCCATTCAAGTCCAAATACAACATTTCTTTTTTTGACATTATTCATGAATGAAAAGAATTTTTACGATTCATTGCAATATGTAAGATAAAATATGGTCATGTGGGATCTTGTTTGATTCGTCTATATAAGTACAATATGAATATCAAATTTTTATATTTTTTTATAATGTAAAACTCGAGATATTTACATTACAATTCATGCGTTGGCAAACGTGTAAAAGAGAAATGTTGTGTTTGGAATTGAATATAGGGAGTATAAGATAAAATATGATCATGAACGATCTTGTTTGATCCGCCTTTATAAGTACAATAAGAATTTCAAATTTGTATACTCCCTCCAATTCAATCCAAACTACCCACTCACTTTTTAAAGTCAAAGTTGTTAAATATTGACCTCGATTATATTAAGTCAAATCTTCGAAATTTATATATAAAATTGATATTTTTACGTTTGTTATAAGAAGAGGTTTCGGAAAATTATAATTTCGACCCTAAAAAATAATATATAGACTAAGAAAAACGAGGTTGAAGTGTCATCTTGTAGACCGCAAAAAGTCAAATGGGTAGTTTGGATTGGATTGGAGAGAGTATTTTTTTATGATGTAAAACTCGAGATATTTACGTTGCAATTCGTGCGTTGACAAACGTATAAAAGAGAAATGTTGTGTTTGGACTTGAATAGAGGAAGTATACGACCACAATCCCTCATTTTATTAGCAGTAGGTCTTGCTTGCGACGGATCGGATCTTGCGACGGGTATTTTGTGAGAGGAAATGGGTAGAGGGGACAAGGTGGTCACCCCCCATGTGCTTCTCCACTCCCCCTTAATGGGTATTTTGTGAGAGAATATGGTATCCGTCTTAAGCTTACGACGGATAGTGTCCGTCACAAATGAGAATTTGTGTTTTATTAGACTATAATTCAGAAAAAAAAAAAAAACTAACTAAAGTAGTGGACTGGTGGTCAATACAAGTCACAAACAGTGATCTTGCGACGTAACGACATACATCCAGTAACATATCACTTTGTTTTTTTTTTTTATTATTTAATAATCCATACCAAACCATATCTTGTTTTTAATTAAAATATGCATCTCCTTTGAAAATAAGGAACAAAGAGAATAAAAAAATTAATAAATAACTAAAGAACCAACAATTAAGAAATGTTTTCCACACATAAAGTAGAGATTAGATTACAATTATTTTATAAGTACTACTAGCTACTAAGTGAAAGCTACGCTTAGTTCCTTCAGTAGGTCTTGCTTGCGACGGATCGGATCTTGCGACGGGTATTTTGTGAGAGGAAATGGGTAGAGGGGACAAGGTGGGCACCCCCCCATGTGCTTCTCCACTCACCCTTGATGGGTATTTTGTGAGAGAATATGGTATCCGTCTTAAGCTTGCGACGGATAGTGTCCGTCACAAATGAGAATTTGTGTAGTTCCTTACGTAATTTATTCATTATTTTCTCAAAATGTCAACCACATATTGGATTTTGCCCTCCACATATAGACCGCCTTGTAATCCTATATATATGTACATATTCCCTTTGTGTACCAAATAAGCCATATTTACTCTACACTTGTCTAGTATCAACATCAAAGTTCTTAGGCATAATTCAAACTAAATTGAGTAAGTGGATTTACAAAAATTGAGTTACGCTAGCTCGCTGGTAAAGTCATCGATAATCATTTGAGTATGGGAGAACAAGTTCAAGGTGGAGTTTGCGGTGGCACATGGTGGAATCCTAACGTCTTTTACGGTGGTGGTGGTGGTGGTAGCTTCTCGTCACCGTGCTCGGTGACTCAACTAGGTGGCGGTTATGATATGGGAAACTTTGGATACCCACATGAAGTAATGAAGAGCATGTCTAATAATCAAGTTTATGATAATAACTCTTTAGTTTCTTCAAATAACTTGGATTCAACCCTTGATATGTTGGGCTTTGCCCCTTCACCTACCATTGATTGGAATCAACAAAATCAATTGTAAGTGATTTGTCTTTTTCTACCACTTTACTTAGATAAAAATGACAATATTGTACATTTGTACGAGTACTTATCACTACGGACTTGTCTAGTTGTCTATACTCAATTTCAGTACAACGTTTTTATAATATACGCGTAATAACATGTTTTGTGTTATGACTAATATATAAGATCTAAATTGTATTTTGCAGATGTAAAATTGGAATAAATGAAGAAATCTTTGATTCAATATTACAAGAAGATAATACAAGTACAAAACTCAATTATGAGCTAGGACAAAATACATCAACCATGATCATTAATTCAAGCAATTTTCCTAGCCAAGGTGGATCACCACCCACAACAACCATGACCACATCTAGCAATAATTCAGGTGATTCAAGCATAATCACAACGACTGAAGCCGCCCTATGCACGGGCTTTCCCATGAATTCTACGGCATCTTACTTGATCCAAACCTTATTTGACGATTTTGATGATCAATCTCAATTGACCAACACAAATAACGATTATGGTCGTGACTTGATGTCGCCCCCTTGCTCGTGGGCTAAGTCGAGTTTTAATCGACCTCCCCTTACTCCGCCATCACCCTTGGAATTGGTACAAAATGAACAGTTATTTAATGGAGGGATGAATATGGTGGTTAACAATAATGATCAGATTGCTCTAAGTAACATTAGGGCTAGCTTATTGAATTCCTTGCAATCACGGTCGTCTAAAGCTTCCAAGGTAAATATTTCTACCTTCATCACATATATGCCAAGTATTTCTTTTTTGAAAATAATAATCATATTGAAGCCACCCAAAATATTAGGTGCCTAGCTAGTTCATTAGGTAAAATCGGTATCTGCAACATCGCATAATGACTTTATTAGCTAAACTAACTAGCTAATATTTGCGGTTCTATTTACAACTTGTAAGTATGTAATTGTAGTAGATTGAAACCCGGCCTACATGCTACTCCATATTTTAAAAAGTTTTTCTAGGGTTTATGTCTTTTCGGGTACGTTAAGAGCTCAAGTATTGACAATTAATGCAGTTAAAGCATGAAGAAGTTGTAAAAGAATCGAAGAAAAAAATGAACAACAACAATGAGCAACCAGCAGCTAAGAGGCCAAGGATTGAGAGCCTATCTCCATTACCAACATTTAAGGTACAGCAACTTTATAAGTACTCTCTCCATTTTGGTTTTATTGTCTTGTTTGCCTTTACCGGTAAAATGATGTCAGCTATATATTTTTTCCTTTCATAATGGACATTACCTACTAGGAATATTTAATATGGAGTAATATACTCCGTAATTATTTAATAACTCGTATATTTCAAATTTTACGTTATCTGTCGATCAGCGGTTAAAGTTCTTCATAAAATCAACGAGAATAATGAATTTGAGATGCAGGAGTAGCATAAAATTAGACGCGGTGTGGGTGGTAACTGGTAAGTGGTAACTAATTTAAGAAAATGATAATTACACTTTTGTTAAATGCCACAAAATACAAACTAAGTCTAAAGGTACGTTACTATTCACGGTCTAACAAATATGAGTGACAATGTGACATTAATGATTTTTATAGTGGTATTCTGCCTTCCTCTAATTTAACATCACCTTGTCGTACCTATCTTCTTCCATTAATTATGAATCAAATTGAATTTTGTTGATCATATATATGTCAATATCTTATGATTAGTTTGATTTGAGGATGATGAGAGTTGGTTTTTCTTATGACTAGGTTCGAAAAGAGAAATTGGGAGACCGTATAACTGCTCTTCAGCAACTTGTTTCGCCTTTTGGGAAGGTATACGAACTTTATAAGTTTTTTTTTTCTCTTGGGACAATTACATATATTCGGAATTCCTGTGTAAATCCCTTACATATTGTTCTATATATAGTAATAAATGTCTCAAAATAACTACTCCGTATAATTTACTAGAGTTATATATAAATCGGTTTTATAGAAAATTTGTGGTAAAATGTACATGACTTTATTTGCTAGAGACTTACACAAGTATTATTTTTGAATATATATCATTATTGTGGATAGTTTTATAAGTTGCGATTATTTTATTACGGAGTAATATTAATTTCAATTATGTGAGGATTGTGATATAAACACGGTACCAAAATTATTTTCCTCTCTTAATCAAGGGAAAGATTACTTATGAAAATGTTGGTGGTACATTCACGTAGTAATGTGTACGAATCCCATAATTAGGGCAAATATTAATGTAAACGTTGTATAATGTTGTTGTATTTCAGACCGATACTGCATCAGTCTTACACGAAGCCATCGAATACATCAAGTTTCTTCACGATCAAGTTCATGTAAGTATATGTAGTATATGGAGTACGGACTAAGGATTATATATAAGTACAACTATTAACATTAATTAAGCAAATTAAATAAGTAAATACCGGTACAAAAGAGTATAAAATACAACGTACACTTTGTTGCAGTTTGTTTGTTAATCTGATTATGATTTGCTTAATAATATTTTATGATTATATTTACAGGTACTAACTACTCCATATTTGAAAGATGGAGCTGGCGTACAACACCAACAGGTAACATATAAATCAATCAATGATAGACATCTAAGATATATGATAGATTAATGAATTTGTAAGGGCTTTTGTGGTGTAAATATAAAAATAAAATGTTTTCTTTTTAAGAGTAATGGCAGCTACAAGGGTAATTTAGTGCTTGAATTGGTATTATAACATTTTATTGACGTGTTATTTTTTCAGGTTTCGGCTAAAATATGCAACAACGACAAAACAAAGCAAGATCTTAGAAGTCGTAGACTATGCGTAGTTCCAATATCAAGCACTTACCCTGTTACACAAGAGACCCCAGTGGACTTCTGGACACCAACATTCGGAGGAACAACATTTACGTAGAAATCAAAGCAAAAAAAAAACAAGAACTAGTCATATTTAGAAATATAGAATAAAAAAACTTAACACTCTTAAAATCCAATAGGCAGGAGTCTTTGAAATATTATGGCGACATTGTAACTTTACTTTAAATTTTCTAGGTATATTGTTAATGTCCTTGTATGTAGGTGCAGGAACAAGTGCTAAATTGAGCTGGAATTTACCATTAGTATATGGATTTGTAGAGGCAAATATTGCTAGGATATTGGCTCAATTTAGCAGATTTTGTTCCTGCCTCCTAAATCAACGTAAGAGGATTGTTTGATTATGTTGTTGTATGTGATACCGCCCACTACCATGTTTTATATATTTGCAAACGATCATCATTATTTTTTAATTATACTAAATATATATCCATTAAACAAGTTTCTTAATAAAATTATATTAAGCCATAAGCGACATTGATTCTACCTTAACTCAATAGATAACCTCTTAACTAACATTTGAACTGAAATTAATAGAATCAAGATAAGATAGGAAAATTCTCATTCATCTTAATTAATTCACTTTATATTATGGTAATTTCACCTCAAAACAGGTATAAGTTGTCGGAGGAAATTTAACGACTTACTGAAAAACAAATGTTGATAACTTAACGAAAATAATAAACTCGAACCATCACAAAATGATGGTGAGACCTGACAATAATCCTACATGAACCTAAGTCTTCGCCAAATCGATACTAAGAAGCTGAAATCCAGACCAAATATTGTCTTTTGTTTAACCCGATTCATGACCAATTGACCCGAGTTAGCTTTGCCATCTCCAACATGGAAAACATTAGTCATGCTAGTAGTATGTTACTGTTTTCTTTTCTGATTAAAAAATATTTAAGTAACGCGTTGGCTCTACGTAAAGTAGTAGAGTTGTAGGCCCCCGCAATACGTTTATCTTTGCTCTGGTCCAGGTACATCATGTATGCCAAAAGAGAATGTTTCAGGCCTTTTTCCAGCTTCTTCATATCTTTGAAGAAACCCTACGTAGGACCTTAAAGATTATGTCACAATTAGCGTATGACTTGCGTCATTTACTTCTTCACTTTGTGCAGCAGATGGGATTCTAGGATTTGATAGACGAGGGTGCGTAAAATTTTCTAACATTGAAAATATCGAGTTATATAAATTTTTTTTTTTTTAATTAGATAAAATGAAAGAGCCTAAGTTGGAGATTAAATTCAAGAAGTAGAAGGTAAGCATGAGCTGACCAAAACCCTACTCAACGTGAAGCCAGGGACAATCTCATATAATGTGAATGGTTCTCAAAAAATGATGGTGATACATGCTAAAAGAAGGCGAAATAGGCAGACCCCTAGGGGAGAGCAGGGTAACATTATGTGGGAGTAAGCCAAAAGAAAAGAGAAATACGGTCATGTGTACGAGTATACCTTAGCCATTTAAGGATGCGCCAAGGAAAAGAGAGTTAAGGTGAGTAAAACTACTAAACAGCTCAATCGAGCCAGGTTCGGGATGTTTGAGTTTTTGAAAATTCTAGTCAGACCGAGTCATTCCAGTTTCATGTCATTTTCGGGTAGGTTGTTTTCAAGTTATTTGAGAATAACCGTCAGTTTGCGATAATAAATAATAATCGGGTTGGGTTATATAAGGTCGGGTCAATTTGGATTTCGGTTATCAGGTTTAATTGGGTCCTACGAGTAGGGTTCAGGTCGGGTTATTTAGTCTAGATCATTCGAATCATGTCAGTTTTCACAAGTTTAAAGTGAGGGTAAGAGCACTCTTTAGATAAGAGATGGCGAAGGAGATCTTTTAAAGCAACATCAAGACCTACTATAACAGTCAGAACAGAGAAAAAAATATTTTGATAATGAAAAAAAAGCACAAATTAAACTAATTGTAAGAAGGAAAATGAGATAACGACCAGTGTCGCTGAATCTCGGCGACATCCTCTCATATGTATTTGTAGGGGACCACTAAAATGGTGGACCTCTATGTAAGGGACCACTAAAATGGTGGACGTACATATAAATATGTAAGAGTGTGGGGATGAGAGCTTGAGAGGTACACAAAGAAGGGGTCAAAGAGATCGAAAGGCATACCACATTTATATTAGTGGTATGTTGATACCCCTCTTTTTTACAATATATATTGTACCCTAAACTTCTCACTTATTTCTCCATGATGACCAATTTCAACTCTGCATTAACTTTATCGCTTTCAAACAACCATATTTTGACCTTCATTCAATCTCATTATTGTCTTATTACCATCCTCTATAAGTTACATCGCAAATTACTTTTAATAAGCAAAACCTAATATTAAAAACCTTTGCTATGAAGCATGAAATGATAATGGATATTTCATGAGTTGTTAGTAAGATTCGTATACTATTTGGTGGGTTAATGAGTTAGACGGTGAGCTAATAAATAATTGAGTTGGTTGTCGAGTAATTGGAACGATAAATAGACGGTTTAATAGCTAAACTAAGAAACTAACCTAGCAAGACGATCAATACGGTTATTGTATAGAATAATGTATAAAGTCAATAGGGTACATCATAGAATTTCTAAAATGTAGGGGTACGCCAGAGAAAACCCAAAAACTCGGGGTACACCGTAGAATTTCCCTTTATAATACTTTAGATACAAAGATTAAATGATAGAGGACGTGTACATATTGTATGTGTAACACCCTAAATTTTATAATAACGAGTAATGTACTAAAGTCGTGAATTTTATAAATTCGTCTATTACTTTATTGGTTAAAATGTTTTAAGTCGATAATTTATGATTTCGTGACTTTAAATTATTATTAAATAGAATTTAGTCTAGTTGGGTAGAAACTGTCGTATTTCAGTCCGTTATGAACCCATAATTGAACTCTAGTCGAAAATCCGAGTGGGTAATAATCACCTTGAATTTAAGTCCATTATTACTCATCTTCTAAAAACAAACCCACAAACCTCCACCTCCCTCCTAAAATCTTAGCACACTTCATCTTTCTCCTCAAACACTAAAAACACCATTAAACTTTCATAACTTTATAATCTTAAGACGGATGTTATTTCTCCGTCTGTCAACGAAACTCGACGATTTTTACATTAAGCTTCTCCTCTCATCCTCCTCTTTATTTTCATAACATAAAATATCCATTTGCTTCAACTTTTTATGAAACCCATTTTTCTAGATCTAAACATAAGGCGGACATAACTTATTCGTTTCTTAATCAAATTCAATTTCGTTTAATGTTTCGGAATCCTCTCACCGTTCTCTTTCTTTCTAGCCAATAAAAGATCAAAACTTTTAACCTTATTTTTAGACCGTCTTTTCCAGATTTCGGTTTTGGCTCGTGTCGCGTTATTTATTGGGAAAATGTGGACTTTGAAGATTTTGGGTCAAGGGATTCGTGTAGATTGATGGGTAGCTCGGGAATCGAAGATTTGAAGTGCTAATCGAGGTAACGGTAATAAGTTACTCGATATCACTATTATGTGTTTTACATGCTAGTGTAGTATTTGTCTTGAAAAGATGAATTCTTTGTGTTAGTTTCCTATGGATATGTGTTTACTACTCTTTTCCATGTTTTATTCATCTCATATGCTAATCTTATGCTAAGTCATATTAATGTGGTTGGATTTACTCATTTATTATGATTAGACTTGTGTTTAGTAATAAATGTGGTCTTATGTGATTTTAAACGATGGTAAGTAATGATTGGGTATGATTATGTTGCATTCAATGCGATTTAATAATGATAAATGATGGTAGTAATGATTGGGTAGTAATGGAAATCGAATTGTTGTTGTTATTGGGACGTTCTCACGAGCAGTGTGCCCCAGCCAGCCCACCGGCCTTCGGCCGCCTGACCGGCTGGGAACACCTTGTATATTGTTGATGTTGTTTAATGTTGAGCGTGCCCCAGCCAGGTAGCCGGCCGCCGCCCAGCCGGCTAGGAACACCTTCCCTCTTTCTTTTGTTGTTTTCGCTATTGACCCACGACCCCCAGCCGGGTGGCCGGCTGCCGGTCACCACCACCGGCTAGGAGTCTCTGCCCATATTTGTTGTTATTTAGGTTTGCTCGGTGGTGCCAGCCGGGTGGCCGGCCGCAGGTCACCTAGGCCGGCTGACCCGTGTTTCCTCTTTTGTTTCTCTCTCTCATTTGTTCTTATTTGAGACGGTTTGTATTATTTGTTTAGCTTATAAACTGATGTTATGACATTAAATATGCATGTTTAGAATATATAGTATCTTACATGCCTTTATCAGATGTTTGGTGACGGTTTTGGTATGTCCCCTCTTTGAGTCGGTTTTACCTTATGTATTGATTTAAGCACTACTCGTTGAGTGCTTTGAACTCTCATTTCCCGGCTACACCTCCTTGCTCGTTATACTGGAATGTCGGAGCGAGGGGGTGTATCCTTGATGCTTGTATGCATTTGTTAGTGGAGATATGACGACGTTGTTGGGAGGTGAACGCTATGCGTTGATCGACTCGGCCGTCAAATGTCGTAGCCTTGCAAGGTGGTGTCATTGCATGTAGCGTACCACTTGTTTATGATTCTTGTACTCTTTTCGCCTCTTTCGTGTAGTTTAGCCGAATTTGGGGTACTCGATGTCCTTTGTATTGATTGAGTCTTGGATGCGATATGTTTATCGCATGTCGAATCGGAACATGTTCATCCCAAGAGTTTGGCCAGGTTTAGACTAGGACCGTATTATTATCGTTGTCCTACCGCGAGGAAATGAGTCTTTCATATACGAAATGTTTATCGTGTATGGTTCAGGGAAATGTTTATCCCGTGGACGTGTTTTGATCATACTTGCTATGTACATGGTGCTAGTGCGTGTCATTAACCGTGAGAGTATATGTTTGATTACTTGTGACCTTTGGATGCCTTGAATTGGTTTGTATATTGAGTCTCTGCCTTATTAAGTATATGCCACTAACGGTGAGATGTAAGTCCTAGTGTGTATATAGTTGCCTATGGGTGTCATTCCTGAGTCGGTTCATAACATGGGGCTTATCGTTTTGTATTTCACATACTTAATTATATCATATTATCTTGAAATGTATGTTTGTACTTCACATGATTCACTTGTATATAAGACTCTACATGTTTAATTATTGTTGTTTATGTATGTTTACTTGTGATATGGCTGGGAGAACCCTGAGTTACTCTCCACTAACTGTGGCATTCATTTTTAATGAATGAACAGCTTGCAGGTTGGTGTTTGCATGGGGTTGTGGCGAGTGAGCTAACGAGCGTTGTTCTTACAGCGATTCACCGTTAGCGTGTAGTTTATATTAGTTTATTATCTTTACTGTGTTTTATTAAGGGATCGATGTCCCTTATATTTATTTAAGATACAATTTGTATAAACGATTTATTAAATTAAGTTTTGGTTTTATAATGTAGTGACATTCGCGGTTTTGCTTTGAAAGTTTTTAAAATCTCGTATTTTTCCGCTGCAAATCTATGTGTTTACTTTATTGCGAAATCGCGGGGTGTCACAATATGTATCGCATACTTTATGTTAAGTGAATTAAAATACAAATGAAATGTTACTTTTTGTTTGTTTTTACCAATTAAATCTTGCAAAACTATTATATAAAGAGAAAAAATGTGTTATCCATGTGTTAATCAGCTTAAGGAATAACATTAAAATCTTTTTAGAGTCCCTTTTATACAATAAAGTCTAAAACGTCCTTAGACATCATACATTTAACCAATTATTTTATAATTCATGCAACGCATATACATCATGCTAATTCTTACGAAAATATAATGTGTATATTTCAAACAAAAAAATTAACAAATGTAAAGAAGGTAAAGAAGATGACAAGACTGAAGTTGGATGTCCAAGATACACTAAACATCTAACAACAACTTGAAGAGCTTATTCACACTTAAGGCAAAGAAATAAGGATCCAATGCAATCTTGACATGATTCTGATTAGTCTCAATATAGAGTCAGCTAGTATATACTTCAGCATTCCCTAGGAGAATTGCTTAATCTAGTTCATGCTTTTATCCACTGGATATTTTTTAGCTTTGTAGTTGTATATACTCTACATGCTTGTACTAGTTTCGTTTTCATTCAATATACCAAATCTTTCACAAAATCTCTGCTCAAGACTTGGACATGTCTACGACTCCCTGCACTAATTTTAAATGCATAAATTGCATCATGGTATCAAAGCTTGGGGGACGAGGAGACTAACACCCACCCAAGACTTGAGCATTTATCATCTTACAACAAACCCAACATTAAACTCTTGCCTATTTATAGTGCAGCTTTCACATCTGGGAAAATCACAACAAACTTCCTTCGTATTCTAGTACTTACATAGCAATATTGGTTCTGATTAATGGAAAATTCAGAAACCACCACAGAAAGTCCTATCTTCAGAAAAAATCTCAACGCGCGCCATTCTAAATTCCTACATGGATCTCTCTGATCCTCTCTATCTACACCCATCAGAAAGCATCCACGCTCTTGTTGTGGACACTAAGCTGTCTGGTATTGAAAAGTACCTCGAATGGAAGAGACATAGGCAAATTGCCTTCTGTTTCAAGAGGAAGGTTGGTATCTTAACTAGTGTGGTCAAAAAACCCACCAATGATCCATTGAAGATAGCTGCATGGGACATATGTAACAACTTCTAAATGTCATGGATTCTTCACAATGTTGAGAAACCAATCAAGAAATCATTTATGTATACCAGAAGAACAAAGAAGATATGAGAGTATCTCCTAAAACAATTCTCTGTGACCAATCAAGAAATCAATGCCTTGTTGGATGCTCAACTCAAGGAGCAAGATGAAAATAAACTATTTAAGTTTCTAAAGGGTCTGAACTCATCCTACTCCACCATGAGGACCAATGTGCTCATAATGTCTCATCTACCAGCATGAGGAAGCTCAAAGGAGAAACTACAAGACCAATGACAAAATGGAGATAGAAAACTCTGCCATCTATGAAGCCCACAAGGAAGGAGATCGTCACTACTAAATAAACATGGAATAGTGACAGATATTTTGTGACGAAAATTTTTTTCCGTTAAAAACTTTCGCAATTTTGACGGAATTGTGACGGAAATTCGTTTGTGATGGAGATTCCGTCACAAAAATAAGGCGCGTTGACTAATTTCAATGGCACCAAAATTTGTGACGGAATTTCCGTCAAACAAATATGGCGCAGAGGCCAAGCCAATGGCGCCAAAGAATTGTGACGAAATTTCCGTCACAAAGGTCAAACTGGTTAATATATATGACGGAGTTTCCGTCACAATATTTGACCAAGTTCACTTTTTTGTGACGGAATTTCCGTCACATGAGTTGACTGAATGGGATGCATTTTGGTCTTGTGAGTTAATACATGTGACGGAAATTCCGTCACAAAAATTCAAATTAGTCAACTTTTGTGACGGAATTTCCGTCACAAAAAGTCAAAAGTTGACCCATTTTGACTTTTAGTGACGGAATGTCCGTCACATTGGTTGACTGAATGGGATGCATTTTGGTCTTGTGAGTTAATCCATGTGACGTAAATTCCGTCACAAAAATTCAAATTAGTCAACTTTTGTGATGGAATGTCCGTCACAAAAAGTCAAATTGGTCAATATTTGTGATGGAAGTTCCATCACAAAACGTTAAATTGGTCAACCTTTGTGACTTTTTGAGACGGAATTCCCCTCACAAAAAGACTTAACATAATAGCCAAATCGCGCGACCACTTTATCAATCCTATTAACATTTTCCTAAAATCTACCCAAACCCTAAAATCCCAAATTGAACTCCGGCGACACGTACACCACCTCCCGCGACCATCCCTAGCTCAGCCCCTGCCTCTGGCGATCCCACCTCTCCCTCCGGCCTCCCTCCGGCCTCCCCTTTCCCTTATGCATCCCTCCTTTTTCTTCTTCTTTCTCTTTCTCCCTCCTCCTGCCTCCAGCTTTCCCCTCCCTCCGACGTCCCCCTTCCCTTCCATTGTCCCCTTCCGGCGTCCTCCTCCGTCGCGTCACCACCCTGCCACCTGGTATGTTCTCATCTATGATGGTCATCTTCTCCCCCTTTTTTGTATTATTATTAAGTGTGTGTGTTTAATTTATATTTTATGTTTCTTTTTTCTTTTTTCTTCTAGTTTCCGGCCAGTTAGTGCTCCAGTCACCACTTTCGTCCGTATTTGTTTTCTTCTTCTTTTCTTTTTAATAGGTAAATTTATGATGTTTTTTTAAATTATGGTAATTGACCCTAGGATAATAATCATTGTTGTTATTTATGTTGAAATTATTGTAGATGTTGATTTTATTGTTGATGTTTATGTTGAAATCGTAGGTTGTGAAGTATTTCACATATTTTAAAAAGTGTTATGTGCTTAAAAGTTAGAAGGAAATGTTAGTTATGTAACTATGTTATTAAAAACTTAGCTAGTTATGTAAATTATGTTAATGTTCGTTTTTTTATAATTTTCAAGATTAACCATGTAAAATTATTGTTAATATTCATGTCAATATTATTGTTTCATGTTGAAATTGTTTGTTGCTGTTGTTGTTGATGACCTAGTACCCGTTCAAGAACTACTCATTAGGAAAAATTCTTGGATAGTCCCCGTTTTGAGACAGTCTTTGTATGTTTCAACTCACTTAGGTGGTGAACACGTATTTGTGATTTATTAATGAGAAAGGAGTTTGGTAAAAATTCTTTTAATGTTCTCGAAATACATATGTGAAGTAATTATTTCATCTACATTGTGTATTTTGAGAACTTAAGGGAATTGCTGCCGAATTTTTTCCTCTATCATAAATCACAAGTACGTGTTTACTAGTGACCCAAAATGTACATTGACGGGTTTAGACTGGAGTGATAAGGACCCGAAGGCGGATTTTCGTGGAGGCCTAATTTGTTTGTGATTGTTATACTGTTGTTTGTGTATATATTGTTTAATTTGATGACATATATATATTGAAATGTAGATTACAAACATGAAAAGATTAGAACGACAATGGATGTACGAAAGATTAGATGAAAGAAAGAAACCTAGAGTTGAACTTGCAAATAGGGTTAAGGAGTTTATGGAATTTGCTGTCCAATGTAGTTCATACAAAAATTTAGGTGAGATGAGGTGTCCATGTAAGAAATGCAAAAACACAGCTTTTAGATTGAGTGCGGACGTTCGAAATCATCTTTCCAAATATGGTTTTGTTGATGAATACTATTTATGGACGCATCATGTTGAGGAGTTGTCCACCGTCGAAAGTTCAAGTACAAGTGTTGTAGGTACTGAAAATCCATATCGAGAGTTGGTGGAAAATGCTTTACGTTTTCACGTTAACAGCATAATGGAAGAGCGACTCGATCCCGATGACCTTTCCGACGAAGAAGTGCGTTACGAAACCCCATACCCTACTGTTTATTCATTTTTTAAAATGTTAGAGAAAGCTGAAAAACCATTGTTTGAGGGAAGTACGATGTGTTTGTTGCGAGCGGCAGCTAGGTTGTTAACACTCAAATGTGAGCACAACTTGTTTCTTAGATGTGTGAATGGTATTATCTCGTTCATTGGTGACATTATTCCAAATAATAATCAAATATCGCGCAATTTTCATGAGATTAAAAATATGCTTAAAGGATTGCAATTATCACATCAAAATATCGATGCATGTCCTACTGGATGCATGCTTTTTTGGAAAGAAGATCTTAAACTTGAGGAGTGCAAAAAATGTCATGCTAGTCGGTATATAAGTAAACCTAATTTAAGTGGGAGACGAGTACCTTGTAAACCAGTAACTTATTTTCCGTTTGAGCCAAGGTTACAACGACTTTTTGCATCCAAACACATAGCAGGTGAGATGAGTTGGCACCATAAAAACTCTTGATTAAGAGAAACTGGGACAATGTCACACCCAAGTGACGGTGAAGCCTGGAAGCATTTTGATAATATGCATCCTGAATTTGCAAGTGAGCCTCGTAGTGTTCGACTAGGGTTGTGTACAGATGGGTTTTCTCCTTATGGGTAATTTGGGCGGTCTTACTCATTGTGGCATGTTATCCTTACACCTAGAGCTGTCAAAACTTGACCCGACCCGAAAACCCGACCCGCCTGACCCGCGTGACCCGGTATTTTAGGGTCAAAGACCCGTTAAGCTTGACCCGCGACCCGGAATGACCCGAACCCGAAATGACCCGTTATTTTTAGGGTTGAACCCGACCCGACCCGTTCGACCCGTTGAGTCAAAGATAAATGAAGATATTATTATAATATTAATATTTTAATATTATATTCGAAAATATAAATTGAAAAATAATTATTTTAATTTTTTAATTAAAAAAATTAATCTAAAAATTAATTTTACATAACTTTTATAGGATTAAATAATAAAATAATTATTAAAATAACTTTAATTTTATAAATTTCTAAATAAAAGTGCGATAAGTAATGAATACAACTATATTATTAATATTAAATACTATTTAATTTTAAAAACTATAATTTTGCGGCTAAAAAATGATAAAATAAAAGTCGCCCTACAGTTTTTCCTGACCCGTATTCTGACCCTAACCCGACCCGAGACCCGTATGACCCGACCCTATTCGACCCGGCCCGTATGACCTGACCCGAGACTCGACCCGCACGACCCGTTTGACAGGTCTACTTACACCGTATAACTTGCCTCCTTGGTTATGCATGAAGAGACAATTCATGTTCTTATCTTTGATTATTCCTGGTCCTAGAAACCATAAGAACAAGTTGGATGTCTACCTCCAACCGTTGATTGAGGAACTGCAAAAACTTTGGGAAATCGGAGTTGAAACTTATGATGTCTCTAAGAAACAAAACTTCTTATTAAAGGCTGCATTAATGTGGACGATCAATGACTTTCCTGCATATGACATGCTTTCCGGTTAGAGTACAAGTGGATATCATGCTTGTCCTTATTGTCTAAACCATAAATCATTTTACCTTAATCATAGTAGAAAGGTTTGTTGGTTTAATTATCACCGTGAATTTTTACCACCTCAACATCCGTTCCGTACTAATTGTAAACACTTTCTAAAGAATAAGCAAACCGAGGATCACATTGCCGAAAACAAATTATCCGGTGATGAGGTGTGGGCTTCAGTAAAAGATTTACCGAAGGTAGTTTATGCTTCTGCTAGGAGTTGAAAAACATAAAAGACAAGAAAGAAGTTTGGTGCAGACAAAGCATATTTTGGGAACTCCATTATTGGAAAACATTGTTGATTCGACATAACTTAGATGTCATGCACATTGAGAAAAATTTCTTTGAAATGCTTATCATTACAGTCATGGATGTAGAAAATAAATCTTCCTTTGGACCTAAAGGAAAAACCGACTTTCTTGAATTTTGTGCAAAACGGCCCACGGCATCTAGGTTTGTATTAAACACCACGGAAAAGAAGGCTCTTTGTGAATGGATAGCTGCTTTGAAATTTCCGGATGGTTATGCTTCTGATTTAAGTAGGTGTGTTGACCATCAAAATTTGCAATTGCATTCAATGAAAAGTCATGATTGTCATGTCTTTATGCAACGTTTACTCCATGTTGCCTTGAAATATTTGCTCCCTTCGGCGTCTTGGAATGCAATAACCGAGATAAGTCAGGTTTTTAGGGACCTATGTACTTCTTCTCTTAAGGTTGAATCTATGGAGCGCCTAGAATCAAACATTGCGGAGATAATATGCAAGTTAGAGAAGATATATCCTCTGTCTTTCTTTAATTCTATGGAACATTTACCCATTCACTTACCTTATGAGGCGAAGGTCGAAGGACATGTTCAATATCGGTGGATGTATCCTTTTGAGAGGTAACATCTTTTATTAAAATAATTTAATAATTAGTTTCCATAATAAGAATAGTACATATATAATTCTCAATTAACGAAATCATTATGTAGGTTCTTTATCATTTAAAGAAGAAGATTGCCAACAAAGCCCGAGTGGAAGGTTCCATATCCAATGCTTATTTGCTAGAGGAAATTTCAAATATATGTTCACTATATTTTGAAGACCATATTGACACAAAAGCTAAAGACTTACATGTTAATTTAAAATGAGACCATACGCTAAGTTCAAAATTACCCGAGTTATTCAATGAAAACCTAGGGAGTACAAGCGGGAAATGTAGAGAGAGGTACATGGAGTTGAAAGAGTATGAAGAAGCTCACTTTTGTGTGCTAAGGAATTGTGGAGATCTGTTACACTATTATGAAAAGTAAGCTATACAAAAGTAAGGAATTGTGGAGATCGGATATTGTACATGTCAATATACATCAGTCTTTTTAACAAACCGATGAATATTTAAATGTATAGACATCAGATTTTTTCAAATCTCCCGTGTCTATAGTTTAGATATTGTTTTTTTTGTATCTTTGATGTCTATAACACTTTTTGTAGTAGTGTTTCAAATAGATACTAGATACTTGATAACCTGGCGGTAAAATTGTGAACGGACTAACAGATTGTTTGTCACACAATTAGAAGCTCGCTCGTTACACGCGAGTAAACTCAGCTAAATCATTTGACAAATTAATAATGTGAAACTTAATTATTTCCAAAAATCCTTTCATTTAGCTTACATTATTATATGAATTACTCTAACCATGCTTGGAATTAATTACCTGCAGTAAACAGGATTAACATTCCATGACGGGGAATCAATCAAAGTAAGGTTAGGCCTTTTGTACTTAAGGTTTCCCTTGTGATATTTCTGCCACAACATTTCCCCTTGTCTATTAACTGTTCCGTTATTACCTAATATTAATCATTTTCAGTAGAATGATCAAGATTACTGAAGATAATCAAACCAAGTTAATACCACTACATGCCTCTATACCCCATTTTTTTATTGGTGTAAGAATAAGATTGTAGGAAATTTACATATTTGAAGAAGAAGAAGAAGAAGAAAATCTCCTCATCGAACTACTTTGTCAAGTAAATCCAATGACTTATGCTCGATACTCCCACTACATACTACTAGAAAACAACACTAGACAATACTTTACCATAAAAAAAACTAGAAAACAACACTAACCAATTGCTACTCAATATTGTAGGTAAATAACAATCATAAACTCAATTAAATTAACGTAAAACAAAAAAAACCCAAATTCCCTAAATTTCATCAAACCCTAACTAAACTAATTCAAAATCTACCTTTAATTAATAACAAATAATCAATTGTTACTCAATATTATAGGTAAATAACAATAATAAACTCAATTAAATCAACAAAGCAAAGAAAATTAAATAAGAAATCTGTACCTAGAATAGCTTGAACAAATAAGGAATTAGAAGAGTAGAAGAGAGAGATAAGAGCCATTGTGCGTGCAGGCTGGTGGTGGCCAGTTGTGGCGTCGTCAGGACGGTGGGAGCACAGTTGTGGAGCGGAGGTGATGATGTGGGAAGGCGATGTTCGGTGGTGATGTTATTCTTTGTCTCTTGCGTTTTTTTTCTAAGTATGTAATAATGGAGGGGAACAAGAGCTAATTCTATCTCATTAAACACGGTTACCGACCGAGTTAAAAAACGGTCGGTAAAACTACATAAAACGGTCGGTAATAAGTAGAACACCGACTGACTACATCAATGTGTCGACCGATAAGGCGGCGGTCAGTAAATTACCGACTACATATATTTTTACCGACTGAACTCGGTCGGTATTACTGATTACCGACTGATTTATTTTTCGGTCGCTACTTTCCCGTCAGTACTGAAGGCGTTTCTTGTACTGATGTTATTGATAATATTGGGACTTTGTGACATATATCAAACTCGCATTTCCTGATGTCACTTGTTCTGATGATGTTTGGAGCAGACATGACAAAAAAAATTCGAGTTGGTTCAAAAATGAAGTATGTGATAGATTTTCTTTGACAATAATTAACACATTTACATTAACTAGAGAATGATAAAAGAACATTTCAATACATTTGTTGTGAATAGCCTGATAAATCGAAAGATCCTTTAATTATGGCTCTAGCATTGGGTCCTCGTAACATGGTGAAGAGCTTGAGACGATATACCATTAACGGTTATAAATTTAGTTCTTTTAAAGAAGGACTTAACGTTCCCAAAGCTACCTTAAGCAATGGGGTTTGTGTGAGTTCTTTTGAAGGATTAGACTACTTTGGAATGCTAAAAGAAGTAATTCAGCTTCTTATTATACCTGTGAAAAGGCTTACATGGTCATATTATTCATATGTGACAAATTTGATAATTCTCCTCAAGGACTTAATATCCACAAGGTATACGGACTTGTTGATATAAATCACACAAAGAAACTTCGCGGACATAACCCATTCGTGTTTCCTTATCAAGCTGATCAAGTTTGTTATGCTCCATATCCAACCACAAAGAAAGGAAATCAATGGTCTGCGGTATTTAAAATCAAGTAAGGATCACATGGTAATGTTCCTATCGATGAAACTGTTTTCCAGGAAAATGAGGTTGTCAATGATCATTCAATTTCGCCAGTTATTGTGGTGGAAGGCACTGAGAGTGAAGGTGAATATGTTGATGTGGTTATTGTCGAGAGGGTGGAAGAGGAATACGCCAAGGACGCCAGGGAAGAAGAGGACAAAGATGAAAGCGATGTTGGAGAAAAAGAAGAGGAAGTAAAAGAAGATAATGACGGATTGCTCTTTTCTGATGATGATGAAGAAGATCTTTCGATTCGTAATGATAAAACTAGTGATAGTGAAAGATTTTAGTTGTAATTTTCATATGTTAAGCTTATTTTAATTAAAGTGTATGAACTTTGTTTCAATTATGCCTACTGTTCAATCTTGAAGGAGCTACTTTATTATGAATTGAAAATTTTTAGGTTCATCATTCTTAAAATATTTTAATTGACTTATACTTGCATTATTAGCTGCCGACGATTATTTGTGACTAACAACAACGTTTATAGTTAATAAACATGGCATGTAATGAGACGGAGGACCAGGGTGTCGACGACATCCGCCCACCAAACACTTATGAACAGACGGCGGAGGAGAACGATCAAATCATAGCGATTATTCTCTCAGAAGACCCTACCTTGAGTGTTTGGTAAGTTGTGTTTTTTAACCATTTTAGTAGGTGATGTTTTAATTTATTCGTACGGTTTAATTTAAATTGACGTGTGTGTTTTTTAGGTGGGACGACAAAGCGGTGAACGATTATGTGACTTGGTCGTTCACCCGTACATACGATGATTACTATGTAATCAAATGGGGTGATGCGTCCAAGGCAAAGCGGAAGAAGATGTTCGATTATTTTGCGGTAAGATTTTCATGTTCGAATTTAATTTAATTTTTTAAAATTTTAATCTACTCAATGTACTAATAACAACTGATTGTGTAATAGAGACATATTAGGCCACATGACCGAGGGTATAACCTTCGGGGTGAGTGGGAGACCCGGGTGAAAAGGCGGATTACCCAGTTAGTCTGTAGCGCCGCTACAGCAAAGAAGAGGTCGTGATGGCTACCGGGACCTCATTGGGAGATGGTGAAGAAAAGGAGCGAAGATCCAAACTTTGTCAAACAATAAAATGTGAAAAAGACAAATAGAAGGTCAGAAGGGGTAGACGGGAAAGCTTTGGTAACCCACACTCTTGGCCGGAAGAGTTCGGCTATTGCTTTTAAGGAATTAGTAAGTATTCTAATTATTATTTTTATAATTTGAGGTACGTTAATTATTGCTGAAATTATTTTAATTATTATTTTTTATCGTTTTTTTGGGGTGGCAGTACCATCTAATGGAGAAGTCGAAGAAAAAGAAGGATGGCCAATGGGTTAGCCCCCGAGCATTAGAGACAAACGTAAGTTTTCTCATGCATTTTCTTTTTAATTTTCTTCTTTCCTTAGATTGGTATTATTTATTTTATATAAGTCGTAATTATTGTTTTGTTTTTGTTGATTTTCAGGAGGCGTACCAACATAAGACGAGTCAGCCAACACCTACCGGAGCCCCACCAGACCCGTTTGAAGTGTACAGTAATGTGGTTGGGGGTTACAACAATAGATCGAGGTTCTTCGGGTTGGGATCGGCGTCTTCGCAGTTGTTCGAGCCTACTAGAGGTAGGCATCACCCTTCTGATTCATCTTACTCACCGTCCATTATTGCTCAGTTCTCACAGGAGAATTCGCAATTGAAAGAGCAAATGAGTCAAATGCAAATGGATATGCAAGCCACTCAAGAGAGACAAGAACGTATGGAGGCGTTCATGAGCGAGAGGTTTAATTTTTCCGGGGGCAACAAGACGAGTTCAGGGGTCCCTCAACCACGTCATATGGATCATTTCACGGATGACGATACAGGATTTAGTGGTCATGTCGAGCCATTAGCTTAGAAATAGCTAGGTTGTTTGTATGAACCATAAACCTTTCACTTAAATGTATTGTGTAAACTTGAAAACATTGACAATTAAGTTTATGCCAATGAGGATTTGGCTGTGATGGTGTTGATACGTTTTTTTTAGATTCCCGCTTTGCGGTCGACAATGAAAATGATTTATTGAAGGATTTGTCGATGTAAAACATTGCATATTTTGCATTGTGGCTGGCAGATACCAGCTGTTTCGTGCACCTACTGGGTTAATTTGTGACGGAAATTATATCACAAATATTAACTCTCGGTCAACGAAAGTCAATATTTATGACGGAGTTTCCATCACAAAAGTCAATATTTGTGACGTAATTTCTGTCACAACTATTGAATTTGTTGACCAACAGACTTTTCTGGTCAATAAAGGTCAATATGAGTGACGGAATTTCCGTCACAAAAGTCAATATTGGTAACGGAATTTGCGTCACAAATATTGGACAGAAAAGTCCGTTGGTCAACAGAAGTCAATTTTTGTGAAAGAATTTCCGTCACAAATATTGACTTATGTGACAGAAATTCCGTCACAAATATTGACTTTCGTTGACCAAGAGTTTGACCAGGACTTTTGGCGTGTGACGGAAATTCCGTCACAAAACTGTTTTGTGACGGAACTGTTTTGTGACGGACATTCCGTCACAATTCCTCTTTTTGTGACGATTTAGAGTGACAAATGTTTGTGACGGAAATTCCGTCACAAAAGCGCTTTTTCTGACGGATTGGCCTCGTTTGTGACGGGAACACCTGTGTTGATTTATTAGTGAGACACAACAACTCCCCACTGCCATGCTTGTACCAAAAAAAGGACACGCCAAGGATAAGTGCTGGAGGGTGATTGGATATCCTTCTGATCATCCTGTGTCAAAGAAATATCCAGAAAAGTCACAAGCCTATAAGCTTAGAGGTGGATACCATGGCTCATGGTTAAGGGGCTACAAGCCTGGAATGCACAAAGGCAAACAAGGTATGAATCTCAGGCATGGTAAGATGGCTGCCAATGTTGTGAGGGGAGTTGATCAGGCTGATATTGGAGGGAAAGTTTGCAGGCATGGCTTATTCAAGCTGTAATTATGCTTCTAATGCTTCTCAAGAATGGATGATCGACTGTGGAGCATCAGAACATATGGTGTATGAGTTAACTATGTTACAAAACATAAGGAAACCAAACATCAAACAGAAAATTAATCTTCCTAATGGCGAGACCTCCACTATGTCACACTTTTGCCAATGGCATAACCCTGAATGATGTCTTATATATACATGCCTTTAAACACAATTTGTTGTATGTCCAAAAACTAACAAGGGATGAGCAATATTATGTGTTGGTTTATGGAAAATTGTGACATACATGACTCTCATACTAGGAAGACTAAGGCAATTGGAAGAGAAAGCAAGGGTGTGTATTACATACTACATAATTAAAGACACCCACACTCTAAACTAGTTAATATTCCAGGCATGATTAGTTGTCTTGTTGTTTGTATTGCTAATGTTTTTGTTATCTCTGATAGTGAAGGAATTAAATAAGGTGGAATAATTTTCAATGCTTGTAATGCACCTGATATTATGTGTAATGAATCGTCAAGTATCAATGACAACAATTCTGATCTTTGGCACCTAAGAATGACACAACTCCTATAAAAAAATTGACACATTCCCAACATTTCTTCATATTTGCAACCTAATTTAAAGCAATTTGCATCACCAGTTCAATGACAACGCAAACCAAATCACCATTCTCTGTTAGAAATGATAATGCTAGGGAGATATTTGAATTGGTTCATGTAGATGTGTGGGGACCATACATAAAAGAAATAAGTAATAGGCAAAAATACTTTCTCACACTAGTTGATGATCGCAGTAGAGCTAACCTGGGTATATCTTACGAAGCATATATCTGAAGTTGCATAGGTGCTGATGCATTTCTACAAGTTTTTCAAGACTCAATTTGGCAAGACCATTAAAACATTCAGGTTTGACAATGCCTTGGAATTTACAGAGGGGGAGAGTAAGAAATTTTTGTTGTCAAAGGGCAATTTGGCAACAAACTAGCTGTGTGGACAGGCCTTAGAAAAATGGAGTGCTAAAGAGGAAACACATACATCTTCTTGAGATTAGTAGAGAAATTAGGTTTAGCTCTGGGTTACCTCTCTTATTTTGGGGGAGATTGTGTCCTCATAGCTGCTTTAATCATCAATAAATTGCATGCTCCTTTGCTGCAAAAAAAAACACCTTATGAGACCTTATTTAACAAACCTGTTAAGTATGATATGATGAAGGTCTTTGGGTGTCTAGCAATGGTCTACAATCCTATCAAGGATAAAGATAAGTTTCTGACAAGAGGAGTCCCTTGCAGCTTGATAGGTTACCCATTATCTCAAAAAGGGTACAGAGTTTATAACATCATTAAGAAAACTCTCTTTGTGTCCAGGGATGTAAAATTCTTTGAAAATGTATTCCCTTGTAGGTACAAGAACTTTGCCCAATTCATCCCCATTCTTCATTCATGGCAAATACCAATCCTTGCCATCTCCGATCCTAATGTGCAAGACACAACAACTTTCATTGAGCCTAAAACCCTCATAGAAGAGATGTAAGTTTCATAAACCCATTATTATACGTTTCTAATAACAAATAAAAATTAGTTTACTCATTGAACTAATTAGATTTTATGCATGTATAACAAAATGACAAAGGAATAAGAAGAAACATATTTCCTTACATTGGAAGGGACGAATAAGGGCACAAGAATAGGGATGGCAATGGATCGGGTTGGATTGGTTTTTGAAGAATCCATATCCAATCCACAATTTTAGTGGATCACTAATCCATATCCAAACCCGTTCCATATCCAAAAACCGATTATCCATATCCAATCCACCATTTTTTTATATTATCCATACCCGATCCAAAACCCGACCCAAAACCCGATCCATACCCAGTTCAACCCGACCCATACCCATTACAAACCCAACCCATACCTATTTGGAAAATAGCAAAAAAAAAATTAAAAACATTACGGTTACACTCGTTAACCATTAAAGTTACACTCGGAAAGTAGTGAGTTTACGTATAAAAGTGTCAAATCAATACATTATTATTACATATTCAAATTTTTATATTGAAAATAGCCTAAAGTAGACTAAAGTTACAATCGTTAAGCATTAAAGTTACACTCGTAAACCATTAAAATTATACTAAAAAACGCCGAGAAGCTACATAAAGTTGTTTTAAAATCACCCAAATTCAATTTTTATTATTCGAAATCAAACAAGTTGAATTTTTTATATTTAAATTACAGTTACACTCTTCGCGGTTGGAGTAACACTCGTACAACATTACAATTACACATCTCTCTATCGTAATAAATGTGTGGCTGAAAATAGGACTCAAAGACTCACCATATATACTAGACTCAAAAGAACCTTACTCATTGTGAAAGTGCACCATATTTAATAATTATATAAATAATTGCGAGAGCGTTGACATTCCACACACTCTCCAGTACGTAAAGGTCTTGAAACTTTCATACGAGAGAAGAAACCCTAAACAATGCAAAAGTTGTACACCCTCCTATTATATTCTTCCCTATTTCCTATTTGATCCATTAATGTTTTCTTCCTTATTTCCATTTTTAGAGGTGGGGTTGTGTGTTTTGTGTGGTCCATATTTAATTGCATGTGGAGTCAAGTGTTTTGTATATTCCAAATTCATTTCCTTAAATCATAGAACCCAAAATAAAAGGGAGAGATTACATGGAATAAGAGGGAATATGTTTTAATAAGAAAACATAAAAATATCTTTAACATATATTCCATCTGTAAATAAATGAATAAATAAGAAGTAACTATTAAATAAAAAGCTAACTACATTATCACATATTATGTGATTTGTCTTTCTAAGAGAAGATAAATACACTTATTAGAAAATATAATAGGCGATATACAAATATGTTCTAGGTATCTACCTTGAAATTAAAATAAATCTATATTCAGATTAACTTGAAATACTTAAAGTAGAAAAACAATTAGAAAATATAATAGGCGATATACAAATATGTTTTAGACATCTCTGCCTTGAAATTAAAACAAATCTATATTCAGATTAACTTGAAATACCTAAAGTTAAAAAACAAGGAGAGTTAAATTTATACGTATAATAAACAAAAGAAAAAATAAATAATAAATAAATAAATATAATAAAACATGGATTACAGAGATACAAAACAAATTGTGAAGATTTAGTTTTTGTAAGTGATATGAAATCATATCGAATTTTGCATTTAAAAAGGGTTTAGATCAGGAGAAAAATGGATATGGATCGAATTTGGATCGGGATAAAGGTGGATATGGATCGGTTTCGGGTTGGTTATGGATCTTAAATGGATCGGGTGGATCGGGTCGGATATGGATATGAAATGGATCGGCATGGATTCGGTTCGGTTATTTTTTAAGTGGATATGGATTCGGATTCTAAGTAATGGATTTGGATATAGGTTTTCAAACTTCGGGTTTGGATCGGTACTTTTCCTTCGGATCGGTTCGGTTTCGGTTCGGTCCAGCACAAAATTGCCATCCCTACACAAGAATAGGACACGTTTCTATACTTTTTCTCGGGCTTAAAGAATATGAGATGATTTCCAAGTTCCAAATGTAGGAACACTCCAATTAGTTGCACCAAGACATTCCTTGATCACTACAATATTACTACACTAGTATAATATAGTAGTAGCCCTTAAAATATAACTAATAACTTTATTACTATACTTAGTAATTTTATTAGAAATCTATGAACATAAGTGAAACTTCTTAAGTTTTTCTTAATGTGACAATGAGATGTAGAGAGATAAGCAAACTAGAATGAGATCAAGTAAGTGAAATAAGAGGAAAACATATCCTCTTATGCATGCTAGAAATCGGCCACTCACATTGGGAAAGGGGGTGCTTTTCCTTTTTGTCTTCACAATGCAATAGCTAGGTATCTAAGTCTAGGTTGTAATCATTTAGTCTAATTCTTAATTAGAACAACCACTAAGACCTAAATCCCTACCCTAAACCCCCTAAACTGGTGCACCCATGCTAATATGGGTGTTCATATTATTTTGTGATTTTGTCATTTGTCACATATGTGACATGTGACATGTAACATGTAATTTTTGCTTATAAATGTGCATTTAACTAATTTAAATGCAATCTTATAACAAATAAATTAAAATTAACATTTTAATTAATAATTTATAATTGCATGTACCTAAAATGGGTCATCTCATTTTTGATTAATATAATGTACAACTAATTGTAATTATAATCAATCAATTATGCTTATCTCAAAATGTTTCATAAACATTAATCATTCTAAGTAATATAACAATTAAAACTAAATTGCATCTTATTTAATCATATTACAATCAGATATAATTCTCACTTATAATTTAAACTTGTTCAAATTAAGGGATTGATTAATCTGTATCGCTATTCTATTAATTAACTTTCATGATTAAGGAATCTTCCTTTCGGTGTGACCTCAAGGGATCAACTGATCACCACCGTCATACGACAGTAATATCAAACTCTAGTAAGCCAATCGTTACTGATTACTGTGGACCAGTTGACTGTAAAATTTCTCATCCCTTTGTATTCTTGTTATTGAAATTTAATCATGTGATCGCACTATTGCCAAGGACGCATACTCCAACAAGAGAATCCTAATTCCCTCTTCACATCCACTGATTGTGAACAACCTCAGAACAATGTGCCTCTCTCTGAGGACACTTCTTCTGAGAATACTGACATTCACGAAAGACCAAGGAGAGACAACAAGGCACCAAGATCGGCTGAGGATTTCATTGTTAATTATCATGTCATGGCTCCTTCAACTATTGCAAATGTTGACCAATTTCATCTATGCAAACCTTTTGCTGGCCATATTAGCTCCATAACTACTGCTACGGTTCCTCTCACTTTTCTGGAGGCTGTCCAGGATCCCAAATGCCCTATAACACAATAACACCTGGCTCACCACGGAGTTACGTAGAGGCGGGAAGGCTATAAGGTGCAAATGGATTTATAAAACTAAATATAACTTGACGGATCTGTTGAAAGATAGAAAGCAAGACTTGTAGTGCATGGGTTCAGACAGATGCATTGGATAGACTATAATGAGACCTTCGCACCTGTAGAAAAAATGTCAATAATAAAGCCACTTTTAGCTGTTATATCTATTAAAATTGGGAAACTTGTCAAATGGATGTGGCTAATGCTTTCCTCTATGGAGATTTACTAGAAAAATTTTACATGAAACTTCCTCATGGCTATTCTGATGGTACTTTGAAGCCACCAGGTCAAGAAGAGGGTAGTCATCATGCATATGTTGGAAAGTTTTGTAAATTATTTAAATATATCTATGGATTGAAACAAGCCCCAAGACAATGGTTCTTTAAATTTTCCCAAGCCTTACTCACTTGTGGATTAAGACAATCTCATGCAGACCACTCCCTCTTTGTCAAACAACAAATTGGCAGTACAACAGTTGTGCTCATCTATGTTGATGATATGGTTATAGCATGAGATAGTTCCTCTGAAATAATCCAAGCTCTTAAATATAATCTCACCTTCATTCTTCATTCCATATGAAAGACACAAGTAAACTATCCTATTTTTTAGGATTGGAGATAGAAAGGAGTACTGCATGGATCTTCATTTCCCAAAGGAAGTACACCATGGATATGCTTAAAACTTTTGGCATAGACAAGTCTAGAGCCATCCAGCTCCCAGTTAATCATGTACTTTAACTTGAACCAGGCAAAGGCACTCCCTTACCATATTTAGACACATATAGACAATTGGTTGGCAAACTCATTTATATGATCATTTCCAGACCTGATATTCCATATTATGTTCAACTACTAAGCCAGTTTCTTTAAGCTCCCACATCATATCATATGCAAGCCGATAGAAGAGTGTTGAGATACCTAAAAAATGCACCAGATCAAGGAATTCTGTTTGCTAGCCATTCTGCAGCACAACTTACTGCCTGTTGTGATTCAGACTGGGCCTCTTGTGCCTTTAGTAGAGGATCCTGGTTTCTGGATTCTCCTAGGTGACTCTCCAATTTCCTGGAAGTCTAAGAAGCAAACAGTCGTGTCTAGATTCTCAGCTGACGCTGAGTACAGGGCCATGGCCATGACCACTTGTGAAGAAACTTGGCTATTTCAACTGCTTCACAACCTTGGGATGTAGCATTTAAGGCCTGCTTATCTCAAATGTGAAAATCAAGCTGCTCTAGCCATTGCAGCCAAACCCGTTTATCACGAAAGGACCAAACACATAGAGATCGACTGTCATTTTATTAGAGAAATGATACAACAAGGGCTCCTAACCACGTCATATGTCAACACGAAAGAGCAAGTAACAGATGTCCTCACCAAGTCCTGTCCCATTTCACAACATAGATACTTGTTGTCCAAGATAGGAGTTTCATCAAGTCTCCACTTTCGTCTTGAGGGGGAGTGTAAAGAAGGTAAAAAAGATCACAAGGCTGAAGTAGGATGTCCAAGACACACTAAACATCTAACAACAGCAAGAAGAGCTTATTAACACTTAAGGCAAAGAAATAAGGATTATATGCAATCTTGACATGATTCTGATTAGTCTCAATATTGAGTCAGCTAGTATATACTTTGGCATTCTCTAGTAATTGTTTTATCTAGTTCATGCTTTTATCCATTGGATATTGTTTAGCTTTGTAGTTGTATATACTCTACATGCTTTTACTAGTTTCTTTTTCATTCGATATACCAAATGTTTCACAAAATGTCGGCTCAAGACTTGGACATGTCTTCTACTCTCTGCATCAACAGCCAAACAACTTCCTTTTTTAAAACATGTTATTGAAATCTTTTATTACCGTTACTCGTGAAATCAAACCCCGCCAAAATTTAACAAAATGATACAAAATGTAATCATAAATAAAATACCGAAATCTTTGGAAAACATCATTTAACAATCAATAAATCTCGCTTGTAACGATCTTTTCAAAAAGGTTTACATAACGCTTACATAGGCCTCTAAGTTCATCCGTATTTATTTGCTGTACTGGTGTCGAAAAATCATAGAACCTGTATTTCTGACCCAAGCCAATACAATTAGGCAAATCTTGTGCCAAGATCGTGACTTTTCTTGTAGCATCTTACCGTGCAATGCCATAGACCTCTAACCCAACATGCTCCATCACAGTGGCCCAAATCCTTGTCCACTATCCGTGAAAATATGAGAAATTTTGAGCCATAGATTGCATGTTGAAATCACTTTTGCCTTTTGCCTTTTGCCTTATATTGAGTATTGATATTGTGCCTTCATTAATTAAGTAATCCGTAATGTTTTGGGCCGAATTTCTTCTAAGTAGACCTGGTAAATGGGTCATTCGAATTGGTTTTCGGATCGGTTTAAATCGGTTCGATCTAAAATGGGTTGATCTTATTTTTTGTTTCAGTTCAATTTCAATCGGGTTTATTTCAGTTAATCACTTTTATCGGTTTGTGATATTTCGAGTCGGGTATGGTTCAAGTGAGTAAATTTCAGTTCAGTTCAGTTTCGGATCATAATATTTTTAAGTTAATAATAAAAAAAAATTAGTTTAAATGTATCTATAGATTCCAATTTTAATGTAATAATTTATAATATCATTAATAAATAAAGAATAATTGAAAAACATCTACAATATGAGTTTATTTATGAGAAAATAAATACTTTGATTTAGGTCAATCAGTTCGGTTCTTATCGGTTCGGATATATTCAGGTTCGGATATCAGTCGGTTACTATTGATTTCGATTAAATTTCGGTTCGATTCGGATTGAGTCAGGTTTCGGGTTGTATTCAGGTTACCAATATCGGGTGTTTGATCGGTTATCAATTCGGATATTTTTGATCGGTTTTTCGGTTTCGATTTCATATTGCCAGGTCTACTTCTAAGCAGCAACCTATAGCTTTTTAGCAATGGCAGCACAGTATTTGCCTTGGTGGAAGGCTTGTCCAAGTTCAAGCGAATGTTCCGGCACCATAACGAGTTCGTCGTTTTACGTCCTCCATCTCAAACATGCCCGCTCAAATTTGTATCCAACCGGCACAAAAATCATTCCGTGGTGAGTAAGTTGGATGATGGCCGTCAAGCTACATTCTCATATGAAGCAAGTTTAGATTATGAACTAACCCACGTCAAATCAAACGTCTTTAAAAGCTCAATTCTCAAACAAACCGATTTGTTGACCTTTTAAGGTATCAAGGGCATGGGCACTCAGCTTGGAACTATGAAAGTTCAGCTCGAAACCTTATATCCTTACCTATACCTAGTCTTACTCTTACCAACTTCATATACAGCATCTCGGACGTGTATATTCCAGGCTGAATTTGAATTAGTAAGCATTGGTAAACTGTTTTGCCCTTTTATGTCAGACATTAAACATTAATCAGGTTTTGGGTAAGAACATAGATCTCAAGTAACAGCCAGAAACATATCAAACCGGTAAAGATGAAGAAATGAACTCACGAGGTAGTCTCTTGTCCGCCACCTTGAGATTCGGTGCTGTAAAAGATGCAGACAGGCTTTCCTGAAAGCTGCTGTGTTCTCGACAGCTCTCCAGTGGCGTCCATAAAGGCTTTAAAATTGAGTGGCCGTCATTCCAAATCTCGTTGGAAAGCCAAATAGAAACCCATCTCCCTCGGCCAGCTCATTGGGTCATATAATTGGGACATCACTCTTTGGTGGTGCACTCATCTTCCCAAGCACTTTATCATTTAGTGTTTCTGAAACCTTTAGGTAAACAAATGTAATTTTCAGTTCATTTCTAAACTTGTTATATAGGAATGAAGTTCAAAATGTATCATATGGGCTAGTAACAGTGTATGTGTTATCTGGACTCATTAAGAGTATCCGAATCCGGTTTTGCGTGTCCAAGGCTGGGACTAAATTGTTACAGGCAGTGGTCTAATCTATTACTTCGTATTTGGTGAACCTATGTGTATAGCCAGCCAGTCAACAAAATGTCATAGAACAGCAAAACTTGGATAATCTACCATTTGTGCTAGTAAGAATCGAATGTACAATGTACTTGGCTGGAAATAAAAGACATGATTATCCAAAATAAGGGAAGATTGCTTCAGTTCTCCAAACTTCAATTAATTCCAACTTTCTCTGGACATTTGAAACCATTCATGAAATTTCAATTGCACATTAACCAAGATTGTATAAATCAGACATATCAGTTAAAACCAGGAAAATGCTCCGGTTTAAAGTGGGTCAGATAGATTCGATAGTAAAGACTAATTGGCTGCTGGCAGGATGACTCGTAACTAAAATTGCATTGAGAAGTACGTTAATTAGTTGCTCCTGACCAGGGGCACAGAAGCACCAACACAAACAGTACAGTAAAGCACATACTTTACGATCTAACTCACTCCGTCTTGGTCATTCGTTTACCAATTCAATGTTTCATTCATTTGTTGTAATGTGATTGCAGACATCCATTGCGTAATTTTTCTGCTGTTGTCTGGCTGAATGTAGCTACCTGGTTGCAGGTTGGGATTGTTTCATCCTGTCTTTCTGATATGGTGTCTTTGTATACTGGGAACTGTTAGGGAAGAAACTGGGTTGATTAATAGGAAACCATTGCCATAACTTTTGACAATGTCATCAGACTTATGACAACGAAATAATTTACAAAGAATTCGTGTTCTATCTACTACGGTTTTGAACCGTTGTTGTTCATTTTATTTCTAATCTGTCAAATTTGCCGTATTAAGGTGACGTCGATTCCTATCATCTACTCTATAATTCAAGGGTACATGACGACACATTTATTTCGCCTAAATTCATTTTATTTCTAATCTGTCAAATTTGCCGTATTAAGGTGACGTCGATTCCTATCATCTACTCTATAATTCAAGGGTACATGACGACACATTTATTTCGTTTAAATAAATCATGATTGCGATAATATAATGACAAATTCAATATATTAATAAATAAAACACATTTATAAGTGTCTCAATAATCAAGGCTAGCACGCCATTACTCGCGTGGATTTCTAATAAAAGTTAAAGAATTATGTTGATTATGTGCTAAATAATCCTCAATTCAACATGAGATTAAAGACTCCCGTCAATACCCATTGAAAAATTTAGCAAAATGTATACAAAAGATAACCTATATGTACATAAAATATTGGTATATATAACTAAAATTAAATGAAAAACAAGAAGTATCCTAGCATGAAAGCGGTCAGATTAATTAAATAATTAGTTGTATAACATTTTCATATATAGAGACACGATCCATAATGAGATTTTTCATGTGTGTTAACTAAAAAATTAGTAGTAATAAAATCATAGCATGAAAGCGGTCAGATTAATTAAATAATTAGTTCTATAACATTTTCATATATAGAGACACGATCCAAAATGAGATGTTTCATGTGTGTTAACTAAGAAATTAGTCGTACTAATGAAATTTTCAAAGAAATTTAACCATGCATTTATCAAAACTAAACCCAACTTGGATTAAATTTAATAACTTGGGCAATTTGTAGCGTGAATTTTTATTCACAACAAACAAAAACTAGTAATATATGGTCACTCGTATAAAATTGATAAAAGAAAATTAAAATTACGGGAAAAAAAAATATCTAATTGAAAAATACTATTAATCTGATTTGTCATGTTCCACACCAGGTATCGGGGTATCGCCTTATCATTGTCCTCGTAAAATTACCATCAAGATAAACATCTTCGACCTCATGGAAAAAAGTGATTGGACCATGAAGATGCATTGGCACCATGACCATGACCATGAGTTTGATAATCACCAAATTGACCCATCATCATCATCATATTCATATTCATATTCATGGTGTTATTACCACTACTACTTGCTCCACTATTTTCTTCACTAGAAATACTACTAAACGCATTCCCTAACCCTAATCCTCCCAAACTCATCTCCATTTGTTCATGTTGTTGTTGTTGTTGTTGTTGATGATTATTATTATGATGATCATTCATCATTGGTGCTGCCATCATATCCATAAATGATGACCATGGTTGTTGCATCATCATTTGCATATGCATGGCATCATGATATTCCCCTTTTTGCCCTTTTTGCCCTTGCAAACCCTCATCACTACCACCTTCTTGAATCAATACTCCATTATTATAATTATTATTTGCATTATTAGTAGAATTATTATTATTATCATCATCATCATTATTATTATTATTATTGTTGTTGTTATTAGGAGAATGATGTGTTTCCTTTCTTAATCCCTCAATCCTTTTGCTAATCTCATTTAAATGTTGATTAATCACCCAACCAATATCACTTAAGTCTAATAAACTCATGTTTTGTATGTTCTTACCCGTTAAACATTGATACATAACATGAGTCATCTCTTTTTCCCTATTTTCCTTTTGTTGTCTCTTTAATTGTTCATGTGCTTTGGCCACTCTTTGCCTTAGAAACTCCTCTTGGCTAACCATTTTCTTCACCTTCTCCATCTCTGGTAACCTCTTAAAACTCGAGATCACGTCTCGGGCACCCGATGTGCCTGGCCATACCACCGGCTTAGACTCATATGGACTATAGAGAACTGCACAGGCTTTGACATCACAAAGCGTTGTTAACTCGTCCATCTTCTTCAATAAACCGCGTTTTCGTTTCTTGTAGGTAGCTTTTCGAGCGGAATCATTGGTTATGAAGGCTAGTTTCACCTTCTTTCTTGTCATGGTTGTGATGATAAAGGTTAGAATTATGTGGAAGAAATAAGAGAAATTAAGATGAAAGTGATTTTGTTTGTTTATTGCCCAAAAGGGATATGGTTTATATAGGAAGTGTATTAGGGTTTTGAATTGATGGCAAGATTATTTTAAGGTTTATGAGAAAGATATTGGTTTTAAGAGATCATGATATTAAGCATATGTTGTTAGTAGAGTGAAATGGATGACAACAAATGTTTAGATGTTGATTTTTTGAGTAAATGATATAATCAAAGATACTCCTCAATTTCTTGATTATATTGTATGTCTTTTTCATTCTACAAGATTGAGGTTTAATCATTTGTATCTCTTAAGAGTATATTAATTTAAATTATGAGAGTTTGAGCTTTAATGGCTAATATCTCTTAGAATTTGTTAATTTAAATTACGAAATTACTACCATTTGAATATACAATTAAAACATCTTATCACATTATTATGTCACAATCATTTTTTTCTCAAACATAGAAATTGTAACTCAAAGTCCGACTTCATAAAACGCAAAAAAAAAAAAATCACTATTATGAAACTGAATGAGTATGCTATTTGAGGTTATAATTTGTATGTTTTGCTAGTTGAGGGATGACATCATAGCGCTGGTTTCAGAGTTTTAAATAGGCAATATTTACTTTCTTAAAATAGATCATCAAATGCAGTGTATTTGTTAGTCATAATTTGTATCAATATTTTATATTTATAACGATTATTCCGTTGTCACTAGATATTTGAAAAATGTTATACGTCAGTATTCTATAAGTAATAATATGTAATCTATAACTATATGGTAACTTAAGAGATAAAAGAAAAGAAAACATAAAATTTAATAAGGTGAAAATCTAGGTTACTGCTTATCTATTTACATTATTATAGTAGAAAAGAATCTCACATGTTTAATTATCAAATAATCGTATCAATTAAACATTATTCATTCAATAAAATGTATCAAACCCTTCATTATGCATATTATACACATATATATACACGAGAGATTGAGCTTTAATAGCTCGTATCTCTTAGAATTTGTCAATTTAATTTATGAAATTACTACCATTTGATATACAATAAAACTATCTTATCACAGTATTATCACATACATTTTTTCCAAACATAGAAATTTTAGCTCAAAGTCCGTTTTAATAATAATATGCACCCAAAAAAACACTATTATGAAACGAAATGTTATTTGACGTTGTAACTTGTAAGTTTTTCTAGTTGAGGGATAACATCATAGCGTTGGTTAGATGCATGGTTTGAAGTAGGCAATATTTATTTACTTTTTTAATATTTTTTATGATGTCATCTCTCAACTATTTTTAATTGTGAAATGATGAAATATGAAGATACACTTCAGCAACCTTCATGTAGTTGTACGCCATTGATACACTCACAAGTTCTAGTAATCAAAACAGAGAAAAGATTGAATGTAGAAGAAGAGTAAGTAAAGTTTGTGTTGTATTGAATTAATTATGAAATCTGTACATTGGTTTGCTTATATACAGGAAGTTTGCTTCTTCTTATCAGCTGAGTCAAATCAGTTACAGTCAAGTCAAATCAGTTACAACCAAGTCAATGTTTGTTACAACAAACTCTAGAAGCTTCTATAGAAATATCTAAGGTGGTGATGGTAGCACTATTGGTGGCTGGACAGGATGATGTAGTTGTGCAGGATGCTGCATCAGGTATCTTTGTGGAGCTGTGTTGGAGTCATGTTGATGATGCTTAACTGCAACAGTCTCAGGCCCTGATTCACAGCCCCCTTCAAGTTGGAGCTGCTACAAGACAAGGAAGACAGATGCAAGCCCAACTTGGCGGACAGAAAATTATGTTGTTGCTGTCCCAGAGGTTTAGTCATTAGATCAGCCAACTGCAAATGGGATTTCACATGTACAATACTAAGAAAACCACTCTGTATCTTCTCTCTCATATGATGGCAATCAATGTTGATGTGTTTTGTTCGTTCTCTCGTGGAACACACGATTAGCATCAATGTGTATGGCTGCCCTGTTGTCACACTGTAAAGATATAGGTAAAGGAACAGAAATCTGAAAATCTTGTAATAAAGCATGAATCCAGACAATTTCAGAAGTGGTATATGACATTGCTCTATATTCAGATTATGCAGAACTCTTAGATATTGTTTTTTGTTTTTTCGTTTTCCATGAAATTAAAGAACCTCCCAAAAAAACACAATGTCCTGTAACAGACCTGCAACTAAAAGTACATGCCCCCCAATCAGCATCACAGAATGCTCTTAAATGAAGAGCAAAACGGCCAGAAAGAATAGAGTTGCATCTGTTGTACCTTTGAGATACCTAACAACGTGAAGAGCAGCCTGCATATGAGGCTCTCTTGGACAACTTAAGAACTGGCTCAAATGCTGAACAGCATAAGAGTGATCAGGTCTAGTCAAGTTTAGATACAGTAACCTCCCTATAAGTCTCCTGAAAACTTCAGGATCAGGAAGTACAGGGCCATGCTCGGTGGATAAATGCAAACCTTTTAGTAAAGGAAAAGATGCAGATTTACAATCCTGCATTCCTGTATCCTTCAGAATATCCAAAACATATTTCTTCTGATTGAGTAAGATACCCTTGCCTGACTGTATCACCTCCAATCCCAAAAAATATTTGATGAGACCTAAATCCTTAATAGTAAAAGCCTGATCCAATGCCAGTTTCAGCTGAGGAATGAAAGAAGTATGATTTGCAGTGATCAAAAGATCATATACATATACTAGAACAATAGTGATTAATCCATTCATTGATCTTACAAACAATGAATAATCACTTTTGGACTGACTGAAACCATGACTGACAAGTAACTTTGTCAACTCTTTGTTCCACTGTCTAGAGGCTTGTTTAAGCCCATATAAGGACATCTTCAACCTACAAACCTGCCCTGTCACAGCCTTGTTGTAACCTTGGGGTGGCTTCATGTATACTATCTCATCTAGCAAAACCATGTTAAAAGGCATTATTGATGTCCAGCTGATGTATAGGCCATTGCCTGGATGCTGTAACAACTAATAATATCCTGACAATCACAAACTTTGCAACTGGTGAGAAGGTATGTTTATAGTCCTTCCCTTCAACTTGGCTGTAATCCTTAGCCACAAGTCTAGTCTTATACCTTTCCACATAACCATCTGACCTGAACTTCACCTTGTACACCCATTTGGAACCTATAGCTATGAAACCAGATGGAAGAGAGACCAACTCCCAAGTGTCATTTGACTCAAGAGCTTGAAGTTCTTTATTCATCACTTCAATCCAGTTGGGATCAGTTTTGGATTGCTCATAAGTAGATGGTTCAGGGGTATGTAAAACAGAATTAAAAGAAGAAGAATTATGAGCAGAATTATTAGTAGAAGGTAAAATAGATTGTATGTTGTCAGGCATCACAAAATCTTTGATTTTGGAGGATATTTGCCTAGTCCTGGTAGAATGCCTAGGAGCCTGAGACACCACAACAGGAGGTTCAACATTATGATTACCTGTAATGGAATTATCCACAAAATCAGTACTTTGATCAACATTATTAGGAATGAAATCTTGTAATGAATTATTATTTGAAATACTAGTAGTAGGA
The DNA here is from genome assembly GCA_022085475.1 of Heliosperma pusillum. NCBI lineage: Eukaryota > Viridiplantae > Streptophyta > Magnoliopsida > Caryophyllales > Caryophyllaceae > Heliosperma > Heliosperma pusillum. The sequence continues at coordinate 132,479 of JAIUZE010002140.1, forward strand.
ATTTCTTGATATTTAGAATGTATAATATCACTATCATGAGGTATTATTTCATCAGGGGAAAACACAAAAGGAGATTTAGGCTGCACATCAGGAAAAACAAGAGGTTTTGGCTGGTTTTTATAAGGAAAGATGGTCTCTTGAAAAAATTACATCTCTGCTAACAAAAATTCTATGTGTCTCAATCTCATAAAGCTTATAAGCCTTTTGCCCAAAAGGATAGCCAATGAACAAGCACTTCTTACCCTTAGAATCAAATTTGTCCTTAGAGAGGTGTGTTTTTTTAAAGCATAACATTGACAGCCAAAAACCTTGAGGTCACTATAGCTAGGCTCCTTCTTCATTAGAATCTCATAAGGAGATTTCCAACCAAGGATAGCTGTGGGAAGTTTATTTATGACATGAGTGGCAGTAAGCAGGCGTTCACCCCAAAACTTCTTAGGCAAATTAGCATGTAACAACATTGCCCTAACTGTCTCAACCAAGTGTCTATGTTTCCTTTCCACTCTACCATTCTGTTGTGGAGTCCCTGGCACACTTTTATGATGTATTATTCCCTTCTTTAACATCAATTGGTAACAATACTCTTGAACTATTTCTGTACCATTATCACTCCTCACAGTCTTAACACTGGAGGCATATATATTATTGACTTGTGCCAGGAATCCTTCAAACACAGAAGCTACATGTGTCTTACACTTTAGCAAAAAAGTCCAAGTAACCCTAGAATGGTAATCTACTATAGTAAAGAAATAAAAGGCACCAGTGACTGATGCAGTTTTATAGGGTCCCCACAAATCAACATGAATGAGGTCAAAACAATGATCAGCCCTACTGGTACTTCTATTAAAATGAGATATGTGCAACTTAGCTTGAATACAAGTATCACATTCATTGCTCTTCAGAGTTTTACAGCAACCAGAATCATCAATACATTGCATCTTAGCTAATGATGTGTGCCCTAATCTAGCATGTAATAGCTCAACTTTGTTATGCTCTTTACATTGAGAGACACTAGAACACAATGGATTACTTATTGAAGACAGAGTACTATTATGGACAATCTTATTATTAAACTTCTTAACATGAGACTTGAGCTTGTACAGGCCCCTTTCTTGCAATCCAACTGCCACTTGACAGCTAGAAACAGGGTCCTGTATAACACAGTGATTCATAAAGAACTGAATCAATAATCCTGAAGTAGCAAGCAATTTTCCAACTGATAACAAGTTATGCTTGAAGACAGGCACAAATAAAGCATTGCGCAAAATAATGCCATTAACCAAATGAATATCTCCTGACTAAGTGACAGTCTTCATAGAACCATCAGGTAAACCTATTTTAATAGGTGTTTTCAGATTATGTAATTGATCAAATAATTCAGGGTTGCCTGACATGTGGTCTGTAGCTCCTGAATCTATGATCCAGTCATTAGATGAAGCTAGTGGAACAAACTGAGCTAAAGTTGTACCTGCAAAATTGACTGAACCATCTGAGCTATCAAGAGGATTGTCCTACTCTGCCTGAGCTAAAAGCATCATTTGATTGTAAAAGGTAGTAAGTAACTCTGGATCAAAGTGCACAGGATTAACAGGTGTCTGTGCAGGAGGAATATATCCAGAAGAGCTGTGAGAACCCCTTGAATTTGAGGCCACATACTGTGCAGAATTTGTACCTTTATCAGTAGAAAAACTGGAAGCATTGCCTGGAAACTTTGACAGAAACCTTTTTCTTAAAGCAGGATTTTTCACAAAACAAGTATCAA
>JAIUZE010002141.1:0-17668 GCA_022085475.1 Heliosperma pusillum
GTTAAACACTTGTTCTTTGCTAACATTTTGAGAGACTCCGTCTCTTTGTTATATTCCGTACTTAGTTTGTAATATTTTGACACTCCTCGTATTATCTATCTTGCATGTATAAAAGTTTTTAAAATACTGTATTTCCGCAATTTACTTCACATGCTTGTATGTTTTATATTTCCGCATTCGCGAGGGTTGTCACAGTTGGTATCAGAGCTTTATCGCTCCCGACGCACACACGTGAACCCTAAACTTAAACTACTTGACCTTGAAATAATAAATGAGAGATGGGTAGAGATTAAGGACTTTATTTGGTAGTCTCTTTGTTTATGCTAAGTGTTAGGATTAACTTGTTATATTTTGTTTCTTATAAAGATGGTTGGACCTCGAGTAGAAGAGAACGTTATTCTCGGGGCTCTTACTCAATTTCTGAGAAATCAACAAGATGCGGCGAATGTTCGTGCCAACCAAATCCCTCCTCATAGAGAAGACAATCGCCAAGGAGGCTATGCTTGGGTGGCTTGCCAAATTGCTAGGAGCAATATTACGCCTTATGGTGGAGAGCCGGACCCTACCGAGCTCTCGGAATGGTTTCGAGAGATGGAGAAGCAATTTGACTTATACCAAGTCCGTGAAGAGGACAAAGTAAGGATTGCTCAGTTCTTCCTGGTAAGGGAGGCAGACTACTGGTGGTCGATTCCCAATCCCACCGCTATTCTTGAAATCAATTTCGAGTGGAAATGTTTCAAGTCTCTTGTTGAGGACCGATTTTATCCCATGAAGCTCAAAAGACTCAGAGAATTCATTGATTTCAAGCAAGGTGATTTGATGACCCAAGACTTCACCACTCAATTCAACAAGCTTGCTCACTTTGCGCCAGGACTCATCAATGATGATGAAGATCGAGCTTTTTACTATCGTAATAAGCTTAGTGCTTTGCTTCAAAGCAAAGTAAGGAGGAGCTCTACATCTTTCGGAGAATTGTATGATGATGCCCTTCGGGCCGAGGACTCCATGAAGGCCGTTAGTGATGGAGCGAAGATGAAGAATCCATCTTTTTTTTCCTCTTTCAATCCAAGGTCAAACTTCCATGACAAAAGACTTTTCACTCCCTCTTCCTCTAATGCCTATGCTAACCAGAGGTGTTTCAATGCTCCCCCTCAAGCTCAAGCTCGAAGTCAATTTTATGACGGTTGTAAGAAACCTTTTCACCCGGGAGTAGGATGCTATGATAGGCCCCTCTTTTGCTTTTTCTGCAAGAAGCCTGGACACCTCATTCGTGAGTGTCCCGATCGTCAGACTTCCGCAACCGGTGCCAAAACTAAAGGATCCAGCTATGTACTCCGTCGAGCCGAAGTCGATGCCCCCCCGGAGATCGTGTCGGGTAGCTCACTTCCTTAATTTTAGCCTCGTTTTTCCTTCTTCGCCTTCGTCTTTTAATTCCATCTTATCGTAGTCTTTAATGATGCTTCCTAATGTTCCTTGTATCATGTTCATTTATCCCTACTCTCTTGAACGGTAGTTTTCTCTTTAGCTAACGTAAGGATTAGTAGGTGTATTTTGAAGAAGATTCAAATATGGTACCTACCCGTCCTATTGAGCTAGTTTCATGTTTAGATGATTATAAGGAATGGAGGATAAGCTTAGGATGAAACTCTCCTAGTGGTTTTAGACTATGAAAACTTGATGTTGCAATATCATTTTGAGGATCGAAATAAGCATAATGATAGTTGGTTGTTGTGGTTAAGAATTTTAGTGATTTCTTTAAATGTTACTTGGGAAATTGTTGTCTTTAAATGTTGGACCCTAACGGGAATAATTACTTTGTGGAATTTGGATTGGATGACCAAACTTGAGGAATATTGTCATAAGCGAAAAGCGATGTATTAAGATTCTGAAGGAGCTAAATAAATTGATTTACGGTCGCATTACCCTACGATTGGCAAAAGTTAAGTGAAATGAGATTGTGTGACTAATCTCTTTTGAGGTTTTGTGATTTAACTTTTGAAGATATAAAGGTTCATTTTTAATAATTTAGGGTAATGAGTTTTGGAATAATTTGGATCAAAGGATTTCATGGTAAGTCTCTTTTACCTTGTGGTTGTTAGCGGTCTTGTTTCCCTAGATATAAATATTTTGTGGTGGTGTCTAATAAGAGTTTTGATGAAGCTAAGAGGATTAGAGTACGTAATAAATCTTTCATGTGAGTTGTTAGTTGTGGAGTCTACCGTGCCGATGGACCTTAATAGATTCTAATTGGATTTGAATAATTGGGATTTGTTACTCGAAGTTTCATGTTTATGAAATATTTTTGTAGGAATCTGATGATTGAAAATGTTGAGGATAAATTGAACTCTCTTGAGGACTAGTTTACTAGTGGAGTTAGTGATGTCGAATTGCAATCGACATTTGAATTGTCATAGATGGAAGATAGTATTGTGGTTCATTTCTATCTTTTCCCTCAAATTAATCCTTACTCAATCCGCTACTCTTCAATCTTTCCCCTTTTTGGTCCTTTTTGGTCCTTTTTGCTCGTTGGCGTACCTCTTAGTATCGCGAATTGTGATTTCGATGTTCGAGTCGCTCTATGTTCGTGTAATGTCTTCTTATTTTGATTTTATCTTTGAGAAAACCTTCAAATCTCCATATCGTATATCTAATTTAATGTTTCAAAGAAGTCTAAAGATGGTTTTTGTACCTTCTTTTTGGAGAAAATAGATTTCTTTCGCTTTTATATTTGGATTTATGCGTTGGTTGGATGTTTGGACTTGTTATTAGAGACGTCTGGTGCCTAGTCCTACACTTACTAACACTTGTTTTGATTTTCGATTTCACTATTTCGACTTTAATTTGATTTGGATAATTTGAGTTCTCGTTCGCGACGGGCACTCTTGAGATCCGTAAGTAAGTTTCGCACTTATGAAAAATTTCCTTAAACCATTTTCGAGATGAACCTCGTTTCATATATATTTTCCCTTATAAAAGTTTTCGTATTAATTTTGAAAACCGATTCTTATCCTTGATACTTTTGTTTTCTACTCTCAAGTTTAGAGGACGAAACTTTTTAAAAGGTGGGGTGATTGTAACACCCGGAAATGTACCCTATTTTTATAATGAAAATATTTTACGGATACTTTTCAGTGAATTTAAGTTTTAATTTAGAATTTAATGTTCCGAGTCAAATTTAGAATTTCCGAGTTCGTATTTGGAATTTCCGCGATATTCCATGTGAATCCCGTCTTAAGGCGAGTTTGACTTTTATTGACTTTTTCCTCATACATACTCATACTCCCTTAACCTATTTCTCATTCGATTGATTCTATATTGCTCTTATCATTATATATTGAGTTGCCTATCTATCCTTATCGTATCTCACATGTATATCTATATATGCATGATTTTACTTTTGTATTTCCTTCTATGTACGTTTAATGTGATATGGCTGGGAGAACCCGGAGTTACTCCCCACTGATTGTGGCGTTCATGTTTTTAATGAATGAACAGGTTGCTTGCATGGATGGCTTTTTGCTTATGCTATTTTGGGTTCGAGTGTGAGCTAGCGGGCGTTGTCCCTGGAAGATTCACCTCTAGTCGTTAATTAGCTAGTGTGCTAAACACTTGTTCTTTGCTAACATTTTGAGAGACTCCGTCTCTTTGTTATATTCCGTACTTAGTTTGTAATATTTTGACACTCCTCGTATTATCTATCTTGCATGTATAAAAGTTTTTAAAATGCCGTATTTCCGCAATTTGTTTCACATGCTTGTATGTTATATATTTCCGCATTCGCGAGGGTTGTCACACTCTCGACTTGTAGAATGAATTAACAAATTTAATGTTTAATGCAATTGGCCAAATAACAAAGATTAACAAAACAATACAAGCTTGTGATAGAAACAATTTACCAATATTAATTCATCTTTATTTTAACATTTACAACTTACTAATATGCATGGCTTCCTTAGTCCCTAGACAAATTAAACTACTCACTCATGTTGATAATTAGACTAATAGTATTTGATATAATAAGCATGATGAATATAAATTTACAAAAGAGAACAACTTGTTAATATAGAATATGTTATACTAAGTGAATGAAATTACTACTAATAATTCTAATGTAAATAACAATGAAATCTTGATTAACTAGTGATATGATTGACTAAATGACTTGTAAGGTAAATGATGAAAGTGAATACTAACATAAAACTAGAATTAGAATTACTGCAATGAAAAAGTATAACTCGAAAATGAAGAACAAATAATCTAAATGCTTGAATGGAAAGATTGAAATACAACTTAAAATGTAACCAAGTGTTTGAACAAAGTAATAACCAAAGTTTTAACTAAATATGAAACTAAAGAAACTTGTGTGCTTAAATTAAGGAAAATATGATGAAAAGATATGAAAAAGATATGAAAAAGGATGTGAAAAAGATGCAGAAAGATGCCTCTAAGTATCGAAGTCCCTCTCCTTTATATAGGGAGAGGGACTTGAAACGTAAGATTTCACAGAGACCAAACCACGATCGGAGAATGGGAACCCCGATCGAGGTTTCCTTAATCCAGCTATATTTGCTTAATTGCTCCATTTAATGTTGTAGGAATCCTAAGCTATGCCTTTAAGCACCTTAATTCTCCGGTTAATTGCATAGTTTTGGGATTCCTTGAGCATCCAAAGGAGCATCCTATGTTGAGTTGTGGGCTCCTTGCATTGAGCTGCATTTTTGGTTTCTCATTTGCATATCAATCCATTTCACAAATCTTCATGCTTGGCTTGTCATTTTCCATTCTATCCTTCCATGGTCCATCTTGCTTCTATTAGCTTGTTGGACGTTCTTGCTTGCTAATGTGCTAGGAAAAAGCCTCTAAATGCTTAGATTCCTACAAAATATAGCAAAAACGAGCAACGCACCTCGAACACGTAATTAGCTCACAAATATACTAAGCAAAGTATAATTATCATGTAAAATCGAGCTAAATTAGGGAGTAAAATCATATAAAAATAGACATATCACAATCCTTAATTCGGTGATCACGATCACCACACCTGAAGCACCCAAATCTAGACATAGAAAGAGCAGATGAACCATACTTTTTGGGATTTTTACTATTGAATTTTTCTTGGTTTTCTCTTTTAATCATATTAGCAATTTTTCTAGACAACTTGACAACTTCTTCCTCAACATCACTTTCATTATCACTTGAGAAGGCATTCAAGGCCAGACCCTTAGCTTTGGGTTTCTCATCGGCATCATTATCAAGGGCTATTTCGTGTGCCATAAGAGATCCCATTAAGGCTTCATAGGTGAGAGTGGTTAAGTCCCTGCCCTCTTCAATGGCCGTTACCTTAGCTAGCCATCTCTTGGTTAAACTTCTTAAAATTTTACGGACAATGTCCTCAGTTTGAAAGGAACGACCAAGATTTGAAATTTCATTAGATATGCTTGAAAATCGGGAAGACATACTTTTAATCGATTCATCTTTTTGCATTTTGAAGGCCTCGTATTGTTGCATTAAGAGATCAATACGAAGTTTATTCACTTGCAACGTTCCCTCGTGGGCTAAATCAAGAGTATCCCAAATTTGCTTAGCCGTCTTACAACCAGCAATACGGCCAGCCTCCTCATTTATAAGACCGGATTGTAAAAGGGATATTGCTCGAGGATTCTTTTCTGCCTTCTTTATAGTCATTGGCAGTGTAGGCCTCTCTTGCTTTAAGACTTTCAACACCATTTGCATCGGTGGTCGTAATAACAAGAGGACCATTTTCAATAATTGCCCAACATTCGTAATCAGTTCCTTGAATGAAATGCATCATTCTATTTTTCCACTAGCCGTAGTCCGTGCCATCAAAGACAGGACATTTGACAGATCTGGAATTCATTGAAAAAAAAGAAGGAAAAATAAACTCAAAAGGATCAAACTCTTTGCGGTAAGGCAATCAAGAGCACGAGGCTCTGATACCAATTCTTGAGTTTATGGATCCAATACTTAAGAGGGGAGGGGGTGAATTAAGTACCTTTTAAAACTGTATACACACCACTCGAAATTTATTTGTTACGAATCAGCACTCAGGCACATTAAAAATTTCAGCGGACTGTTTAAACAATGAAGATTGTGCAGTACTGATTCGAACAGATTCGTGAATGAATCGAAATACAAGAAAACAAAATAACGATCAAACAACAATAAGAACGCAGCGATTTTAAGTGGTTCGACCTATTCTTTAAAGGTCTACGTCCACTATCTCTCTTATTAATATCTTCCTTATAAATCAACCCGATTACAAAGAAGACCCCCACGATCAACCCGATCGTGCGACTCGAGTACAACCCCGTACCCCAATAAATCTCTCACTCACAAATCTGAAAATTACAAATCTTTTGTCTCCTTATATGGTTCACAACTTTGAACAATGGAGAACAATATCCTTAGAAGATGGATGATCAAGAGCAACTCGAAAATATAGACACAACTCACAAAACTTTTGCACAAAGAGTTTTTCGGAAAATAAAATCAAAACTCAATTCTTTTTGCAAATTAACGTTTAAGCACAAATTGGTGAGATATCTAATTCAGATATGGACTCTCAAATATATATAAAGAAGTAGTTGAGAGAGTCCCACAAGATAAGGAAAAATATTTTAAAAAAAAAAATTTTCCAAAAAAAATATATTTTCCATATCTTGGATAAAATAATCTTCTACTTAAAGAATTTTTCCAAAATAAATTCCAACTGAAAGAAGATTATTAGATCTCAGAATATTATTCAAAATAAAATTCTTTTAGGAAATATTTTCCAAATCTCACGAAATATTTTGTAAACAATATGTAGCGCAGCGTTTTTCTATTTTAATAGTCATACCCGATTTAAACAATCTGTGAGACTGTTTAAAATAGCCAAATCGAGTTATGCTCAAGATCATCATCTTTACACCAACTAGACACACGACAATTGACTAGAACTAATCTTCATTGATCATCAAGCTTCATTCCAACTTTTGCATTCTGTGAATAACATATCTAGGCATGCACAAAGCAATCAAACACGTTAAACGACAAGTAGCACGGACTCGTCATCATCGACAAACATGGTTCAACATGAATGTTGGTTGTATACCTATTTTATGTGTTAATACGAGTGCTATTATTATTACAAAAAATCTCGCGCAGCACTCGCGTACTAAACACATTCAAATTAGACACCATTTTTTAAGACATCAAGTAGATAAGGGGAACATAAGACTATAATTTTGTAGTACAGAACAACAATGGGCTGACATACTAACTAAGGCGTTTGTTAGAGAACGTTTTCAGATTTTGCGGTTGGAAATTGGTTTAATTGCTTGGTGGTATCTGAACTTGTCATTAATCTTTCTTACTTCTATGACTGACTAGATTTAGACAAGATTGTACGACTGTGTCCGTATTTTTTCACTGCAAGAATTTTTACGTCTAAATATCATGTTATATTTTGAGAATATTTTATTTTGGAAAGTATTTATATTATGTGTGCATATATGAACCAAGTGTCCTTCACAAAATCTTACCAAATTCCACTCACCTCAAAATTACCTAATCTTATTATTTCGAATATTTACCCTAGATTCCTCTAACTAAATAAAATAACACAAAAAATCCCACTTACCATTACTACTGCCGGCCTATTTACCCTACACACCCCACAAGTAAAAAAATTACCTAACTCGCGACGGTGTTAAGCATACCTTATTTCGAGAATATATGGACCCCACCACAGCCCAAAGACTCGACAAATCCGACTCACTAAAAAGAAGCGGACTCTTGTCAATCGGGTCTTCAAGTACGGGATACATCCATGACGTTTTTATCCCGAGTCGTGGTATGGTCATGTGGGTGCTCTTCGGCATTTCTCTGATTTCTTCAAATTTCAAGAATGGGCACAAATTAGTCAGTTCTCGAGTCCAGTTTTTCCAAATGAGGTCATTCAATTCTATGCTTCTGTTTCAATACACAATAGTAGTTTGCATGCGATGGTTAATGGTTGTGAAATCACCATCACCATTGATGATTTCTGCACTTTGTTTTCCGTCCCTGATGATGAGACATAAATTAACCCGGGTGCAAAATGGGGTGAGGTGAGTGATGGGGTTAAAATGGAGATTAAATTGTATTAATATCAATGTTACTGGTACAAGTTATGTGTTGGCTGATTCTTTTTCGCCAAAGATAAAATTTCTATTTAATTTACTGTGGAATACCATAATACCTAGGATGGGTGGTCGGGACAAGGTGTCTAGTTATGAGATGATGGCTTTTTATTCTTGGCTTGAGGGTAGGAAAGTCAATCTCGCGGTTCTTGTTTTTCATCGAATCATTCAGACTAGTGTGACGGTCACCAAAGAAAAACCGTCAACCACCGTTGATTTACCTTATGCGATGTGGATTTCACGTCTTTTGGAAGTGAAACAAGTGGTGGATTTAGGGTGTTAAGGTGTTTTGGATAGGGCTGACATGTGTAACAAGATTTTCACGCTAATGAAAATAGGGGTTGTCGGACCTGATTTGGTCTTTTTGGTGAACGGAAATGGTGTTGATGACAGGGCCATGGATGAGGCATCAGTGAACCAGGGGTGTCAGTGGATGTTGGCGCAAAATTGGACTCGTTTATGCGAGTATTCATGAGAAGTTTGAGGCCTAAGCTACTGTCCTTTCGAGTATAGTCTCGAGTTTGAGGCAGGGGGCATCACCTCTTGGGGGGCAGTTCGCAAGAAGTTGTGGCATTGATGAAGGGTTTTTATGATTGAAGTAAGGAGCTTGTGTGAATTGTGATCATAGTTTGTGATGAGGTATTCTGCCATGGACGTCGTTTAGATAATATTGTTAGTCAAGGTGGAGCCATATACAGATATGTGCGAAGTATCCGTGAAGATGTAGCTACGGTATTCGAAGCTACAAAAGCTTGTCGTTGAAGGTTTTGAACTTCGATACTTGCCTTAAAACTCAGGCCAACAATGTTCGCTCCTGTTTTGATCGTCGTCCTCCTTGGAGTACCGTAATCGTCCATAGTATGTCGACCACAACATTATCCGACAACCTCGCACTTGAACCCTTCCTTGCCTTACTTTATTTTGCCCTACTTGAACTTTATTGCACCTATCCTTTTATTGAGCCCAGATGATTTTTTGAACAATTTCCTTTACTTGGTTTTTATTAAACATATTTTATTATGATTGCTAGACTTTATTATCTTGTTTATAATTTGTGTTCTGCGTTTATATTTCTTTTCTTGTTCAGTAGTATTCTAGTCGTTTTATAACTTGTTCTCATCTTTTCGATGGTGTCAAGAGGAGGAAGAAATAACCTTGATGATTTGAGTTTCGATGATGTCAAGAGTAGGAAGAAATTACCTTAATAATTTGAGTATTTACTTAAGCTTGCTCCTTGTCAAGACCCTTAGGGTCTTAAGGTCCTTAGATGCCTATACTTTTGATTTGGATGTCTTGATCTTGCATTCTACTCATTATGATTTTTATAGTATTATGTTGAGGGGGAACTTACCTTAATTACAAATCATAAGAGGCTTGTCATCATTAAAGGGGGAATTTGTTGGACCATATAATTACATGATTTTGTATTGATAATGACAAGTGTGTTCGTATAATATATATATATATATATGCTTGTGCTTGTAATTGTTTGTTTAGTCTTGGTTAGATTAAGCATGATTTGACACCTGAAATTATAGCTAGTTTAGATATAACCCTGATGATTAGTGAAGCAAATGTGAAACAAAGTTATAGGTCATTGTACTATAACTTTGAAACTGCTTAAGTAAAGTTATAGTTGTTTCAACTATAACATTGACAGATGATCAAGCTCAAGATCAATGACAAATATTTGAAGAAGCTTGTGATAAGTTTAAGATTAAGAGCTTATAACAAGATTACAAAATGGACTCTACATTGATGATCTCTCCATGAATACTAGATAATGTCCATGGTACAACTTATGGGTTGTTCTTGGTGGCCATCTAGGTTTTCTTCTCATCAAACCTAAACCCTAATCTATGAAATTCAATATTTGGACTAGGGTTGCAAAATACATAAGGTGGGCTAATGAGCTGTTACCTATGTATATGAAAACCCTAGTAAAAGTAAACAATTAGGTTAAGATCTAATTTAGATACTTTGCTTAATTAAGTATTTTATTGGATATTATTGCATAAGATAATTAAAGGAGATATCTTTCTTATAGCCTAACTACTAGAACCACACGACTCTAGCGTTTAGACAGGGCATCTAGGGTTTTATTTTTATAAAACCTAAATCTCTTTTTCACTATAAATACATACATATCCCATATTTTTAAACAAGACTTTTCCCACGTAAAACTATATTTTGTATTCAAACTGTTTGAAATTTTTATTTTGCATTTGAAAGTATTTTTGAAAAGTTGTGCCCTTTATATTTCTTTATTTTTAAGAACATTGTTATTGGAATATAATGCTTAGATACGTTCTTATATGTTCAATTGTGTGAACACGAATAGAACAATCTAACACTTCTTTTTAACGAAAAAAAATCGAGTATTTCACTCATACACAAAGTAGGGATACAAGTAGAGTTAGTTGTACGAGTCGGTTGATAACTTTGTAATCCGTAGAAACGTACTAAAATTATTAATTGAGAATACTGGACGTAGGTTTCGACTTGTGAAACTGAACCACTTCAAAATTCCTTGTGTCACCATAATGTGGAAGAAGTCACGTAGGAAGCCGAGGAGTCTATGAGAGAGCGGTATCTGCATCTCTTTGCCCATGTATGTTTGGTTAGGCGGACGTAACCTTAATCTTTTAAGGGGGTAGTAGATAATTGCGTTAGTATTTTTGTCGCGCTTATTTGGTTTTGGTAAGGCCATCACCTTATAGTTGGCCTTTGTTGTGTTTTATGGAGACCTCGTGTATGGGTTTTTATTTTCAGTAGAGGATGGTAATGCGTTTGTGCAATATGTTGGGTTCTGAACTTCGAGGATGAAGTTCGTTTTTAAGGAGGGAAGACTGTAATACTTCGTATTTTGATAGCTTGGTACTCGGTATCGTACTCGGCCAAGTTAGTGTCGGTACTCGTTCGAGTAGAGTAAATCGGCCGAGTGAGTGGTATGTGTCACTTAGCAGGCTAGTGCCAAAGTGGAACTCGATCGAGTATGGATTTTACTCGACCGAGTGTAGTGTACTCCGCCAAGTGTTCCTTGTACTCGGCCGAGTGCATTAGTGTGACGGGTAATTCGAACGGTTTTATATTAAGATGATTAAGAGGATATAAATACATATTGTTAGTTCTTAAATATTTCTATTAACCCTAATCACTCTCTAAACACTCCTAACCATCTTAATCCCATTGCCAAGCTTGAAGATCGTCCTTACCTTTTCTAGTCCATTATTCATTCGTGCGTAAATTTATCATAAGTCTTTAATCCTTAATTGAATTGTTTTGTCATTTGCGGTAGAGTTGTTAGAACCCTAACGTATATTAGGGTTGGGATTAGGGTTAATGTGGCTAGTTATTGATTCTAGACCCACTTGTATGATTGTTAAGATGAGATTTCGTAGAAGATCGTTTCTAATCTTGCGTGATCGAACGTATTCAAATTTGCTTTGAGGTAAGGTTTACCTACTAAGTTCATTTATATATTGTTGTTGATTGATTGATGATGATGGTTATGATATTGATTGTTGACGATGATTATGATGTTGATGTTGATGATGATGAATGTAATGTTAATTATGATATTTGTTATTGAAATTGTGGACCATATTCGAGAAATGGTTTAGCCCCAGGATTCACCTCTTGTGACTCCCGTCACAAGGGGGTGTGCACATTAATGAGCCGGGTTACACTCGTTGCGATGTGCGGGAATTTTGATGTCCAGTGTTGCGATCTGGCATATTGGTTACCCGCGTCACAAGGTGGGTATCTTGTTGCGATGGGAACTCGACTACTCGTTGCGACAAGAGCCATATTGGTTACCGGAGTTTGGATATGATGATAATGATAAATTGATGTGATTGCATTGTTATTTGTGTTGATGTTGATAAATGTATAATTGTACATACCTCTTCTTTGTTTATAAAACTGTTGTGATCCATTGGGAAATGGTCAGTAGGAGTTTATCAAGTAGTCCTTTGAGCATGCTTTGGGGTTCACGAGGGTCCGCTGCGCATTGATGAGACGATTTTCTTCCCCTGTGTCTTAGATGTCGATACTCTTATTAAAAGTTCACCATGTCGAATTTTGGATTATTATATTTACTTTAGATCTTGAAATTTCAATTGAAATCACGCTAACTTCATTTATTTAGTTGTTTCATTATTGTCACTTTTGATATACACTACATCACTCCCGTTTGCAAAGGTAGGTCTTGATAAGACAATTTGGTAGATATGGGTGTTACAAAATGCCCTCTGGAGGGATTGGCATAGGTTTTTGGATAAGTTGAGTGAAAGATGAGAAAATTAAAAGATTAAAGGGAGCTTTAGGATTAATAGAATTAGGGAAGGAGAGAAACAGTACGACATGTTTGAGAGAGCTAAAATAATTTTAGAATTCAATTACTCGAGACCATGTAAAATTTGTATAATAAAAGCTTAGATTACATTGATTAAATTATTAAGTATTTATACAAGTACAAGTAGAGGTGGCAATGGGTTCAGCCGGGTCGGGTTTGGGTCGGCTCAACTCGAATCGGGTTATACCAGGTTTGGGTCAAATCGGGTAAGCCAACTCTCTCAGGTCGAGTCAGGTCATTTCGTGTCAAACGATGTATCGGGTCCGGTCTGTTCATTATCGCGTTCGATTATTTTATGACATTACTTCAAGTTTTGACCATTAAATTTAGTTTTTTAACCATTATTTGGTTTAATTACTTCATTATTAAGTCAAACGTATCAAATATAAACATTAAATCAGCTCAATATCGGGGTGGGTCATAATCAGGTCGGGCCTGGTTTGGGTACGGGTCACTGCTTATCGGGTCGCGTCGGGTTACAAGTCGTCGTCGGGTCAGGTCGCGACGGTTTCGATTCTCAAAATTATCGAGTTCTATCGGGTCAAGTTAGCTCGGGTACGGATCAGGTCACTTTGGTCGAGTTAGACTTCCCAGCTCTAACTACAAGTAACCCCTAAAGAAGCTAACTTGGCCTCTAAGCCAATTCTTTACCGGAAAAATATGGAAGGATACAAAATATATAAAAGTCTAGGTATGGTTCCCAGCCCCGCCCGGGTTACCTCTATTTACATTTAAATTTTGTTTTATATGAAATATAATTGTTTTTTATTTGGCTAACTCATGCATTTAACATTTATAATATATAATTTTTATGACATATCTTAAAATTATGATGAGATGTAAAATTGATAAATTTTGACACATATTTAATACTCCATCTGTCAATATTATTACATTTAGAACATCTCATGTTAATACTATTTCGTTCACTACTCCTGTTATTATTGTTTCTTTTACTATTCTCGCTATTTTTGTGGTTAAATTCATTATTCCCGTTAATTCTATTAAGCTTATATATTCAAATAAATAAAATATTTCCTTAAATCGGTTTGTTAGCTAAATGTTCATACTATATCCCGTTATTACTAATGTTATTTTCATTACATTCGTGGTTACTACGTACTGTTACTTTCACTACTCCCTATGTTACTATTGTTATTTTCACAACTCCCGCACTTAATATTATTTGCTCATTGCTTTGGCTGTTGTTACTATTACTTTCACTACACCCACGGCTATTATTGTTACTTTTACTAATTGTATCAAACTTATATAAGTATATTAAATATTTGATTAGAATAAGATTTAAACGTGTCCATTATTTTTCACTACCTTGTAGCTACTATTACTATAATATAAATTATATTGGCATCATATGATGTCATAATTTTTAATTAAGGAAACTCATGTAAATTTTTTTAAATTATATTCATACTTTCCAAATTATGACCGTACTCTAAGATTTTAGTTGTATTTTCTAATTTAATTGATTTCCTAATACTATTATCAGCTTTTATACATCTAAAACTATACAGTATAGTGAAATTGTATAAATTAATGGCATTCCATTTCTACCCCTTGGTTTTCGAAATATATGTATAGTACTTCGTATTAGATTAGATAGATATGGAATAAAGAAAAAATAATAGAAAAGACGTTATTTACAAAATATACTATGTAGGACTAGCACCTGTCCCTCGCATAAAACACAAATACAAGAATACAAAATAACGGGAGAGATCCTCTCCATTTCCTCAAAAGAAATGGAGAGACAAGTTCTTTTAAACGGTCCAGATTGTATTACGCCTACATTAAACGGTCCAGATTGTATTACGCCTACATTAAACGGTTATAAATTTATGCATATAAATAAAGATTAATAGAGTTTTAAGAGAGATATATTATTGAACGGGTTTGTGAGAGGAAATGGAGTTAACAAAATAGAGAGGATCCTAATTCCAAAATAATCATTACAGATTTCACCTTGATAAATGTTAGGAATTTATGCCTTGAATTTGTGTCAAAGACGGATTAAGTTAAGACAAGAAGAAAATAGGAAATTTGGTAATTGTCTTTGTTTAGGAAATTATTAATTAATTTCCTAATTGTCTTTGTTTCCTATTAGTGTTGGTTTAGAAAATTATTATTAATTTCCTAATTGTCTTTGTTTCCTAATTAGAATAGGTCTCTTTTTTTAGGGTGAAATAAATCTATATAAATACCCTAATATTAGCCTAGAATAATGAAGAAGGAGGTGGAGATAATATTTGTGAGCACAATCTTATGAGAGTCGATTTGTAAGGTTCCCTTTGGGAGGAAGCTTCAGTTTGTTCCAGGCTCAAGTAGATTGACGTTCTTCTGAATTTGGAGATAGAAGGAGTTTGTTCGAATCTTGCTAGCCTCAAGATCGTTTGTCCTTTATCTTGTCTGGGTAGTCTCTTTGAGATTACTATATTTGTTGGTAGAATTGGTTACACTTTTGGCTCTTAGTAGCGCGTGTGTACCAGTCTATTGTTGTACTATTATCTCCACAATAGTAAAATTTGCTCTCCTTCCGGGTGGACGTAGCCAGTTATTTTACTGGTGAACCACGTATATCTGTGTGTCATGTTTATTTGTTATTCGCTATATTTTGTTCTTATCACCTAATCAACTAACCGTCGGGTAACGGGACGCCTCCGTTACAACAATTGGTATCTGTTAGAACCACACTTGGTTGATGATGCCAAGTTTCATTGTCATTTAATGGTTTGCTTCTTAGTTATGATTTATAGCATTTGAAGCTCTCAATTATTTCTCAAGGATGGTGCAAGCAAGGATGATCAAAGATGAAGAAAGCCTTAGCCTAAGTCAAATGTTGTAAACGAGGTAGTGTAACATTCTTAGTTTGTCAAGTGGCTGCAAAACCATGCAACAGTGCAAGTCACTGTGGTTTCTGATACAACGAAAGGAGAATTTTCAAAAATGTGAAACGTGTTGATCTTTATAAAGAACTCTTATTTTCAAAAGATTGACTTACTCTAAATTAGAAAAACAAGAGGAGTGTATTTGGATGTTAAAGCTAATCTTATTGAAATATTATTTCCCAAGATTTCTGGAAGATAATTTTTTATTTCCTAAAGATTTATGGAAGATAATATTTACCAAATTTTTTATAGAAAGATTTGTCTCCCATAAAACTTTATGGAAGATATTATTTGCTTTGCAAATGGAAAGATTTCTTAAGCATACAAATCTGATTATTTCTTTTGAAATATGATCATAATCTTTCACACACTTTTTCTTCTATAAATAACCTCCTTATTTCTCATTTATTGTTAAGACTTTTAAGAGCATTTATTGAGAAACTTTTGCAAATTAATTCTGAGTTTAAAGCTTTGTTTTCAAGTGTTTGCAAAATTGTTTTTAAGTTTTAAAGTCTTCAAATCGTTTTTCAAAAGAGCTGTAATTCTCCGTGTATCAGTTCGCTGCACTGTGACATCTAAGTTTGTTCCATGATCTCGTGTTTAGGTCTTAATTGTGATCTCCATGTTCATTAAGTGAACGATTGAGATTAAAGACTCTGTAAAACTGTGAGATAGAACACATAAACTCTTGAAGCGGAGTAGCTTTAAGTTTGAGTGCAACCGGGGTTAGTTGGCGAATTATTTTCATTGTAAGGGGTTTAGTAAGTTTGAGTAAATTTCTAAACAAGCAATAAAATAACATTGGACGTATGCTTCGAAGTAGAAGCTGAACCAATTTAAAAAAATCGTCTTGTTTGTTTATTTACTTTCACATTCCTTTGCTTATTATTTACTTACTACTCATCTCGTTATTTTGCCTGCGCCACAGTCTTCCATACTGTGACGTATTGCATATCTCGCTGCTTTGTCTGTGTCACAGTCCTTCATACTGTGACTCAGATCTACGGTTACTTCTTGTGAACTTAAATTCAATTAAGCTTCTCAAGTCTCGTACTTAATTGTTCTTGCTTGTGTTATCAAATAACCAAGTTAGGTAGAAATTTTTAAAAGTACACCTAATTCACCCCCTCCCCCTCTTAGGTGTTAATCGTTCTTAACTCTTCAATTGGTATCAGAGCCTCGTGCTCTTGATATTGGTTAATATCAACGAGTTGATCCTTTAGTTATGGACGATTCAAATCACACTAAGTATCCCATATTTAAAGGAGAAAACTATGCTTGGTGGAAACACCGCATGGAGCACTATGTCAAAAGTGCTGACTATGAATGTTGGTTGATTATTCAAAAGGGTCCCCTCAAAATTACGGTCACTAATAAGGATGGTATTAGTGTTCCAAAAGATGAGGATAAATATGTCGAGGCTGATTATAGAAAGGACGAGAAAAACTCTAAAGCCATGTCTATCCTTCAATATGGCATTGGTGAAAAAGAGATTAACCGGATATCCGGATGTACCACAGCCAAAGAAATTTGGGACACCTTAAGCCTTGCTTATGAGGGAACGTCACAAGTTAAAAATTATCGTGTTGACCTTCTCATGCAACTATATGAGATGTTCAACATGACAAGAGATGAGTCAATTAATAGTTTGTCTTCACGCTTTTCTAGTATTGTCAATGACCTTAAGAGTCTAGGAAGAAACTTTGAATCCGAGGACTTAGTTCGTAAAATCCTTCGTAGCTTAACTGAAAAGTGGCAACCAAAGGTTACGGCTATCGAGGAAGCTAAAGACCTATCTACTCTCACCCTTAATGAACTAATGGGCTCTCTAATGGCTCATGAGTTAACTCTCATGAAGCGTTCTAGTGAAAGCTCCAAAGGGAAAGGGCTCGCTCTTAATGCTCTCTCAAGTGATGAGGAGGATAAGGATGACGAGTTTGCAATGTTCACTAAAAACATTGTTGGAATGATTAATGGTCGTAACTCTAAAAGGTTTAGCAACAATACTAGCAAAAGACATTTTCCAAAGAAAAAACCAAACTCCACTATTGGTTGCTTTAAATGTGGTGACAATGGTCACCAAATCAAAGAATGTCCAAAGTGGGATGACATCAAGTCTAAAGAAAAACGTGACTTTGCCAAAAATCAATACAAAAACAAAGTTATGTCGGCTATTTGGGGCATGTCTGATTCCGATGAAGACGATGTCCTTGAGGAAGAAT